>JASANE010003765.1:0-63851 GCA_030248225.1 Trileptium ribeirensis
AATCTATACGTTCGACTGAGCTAGAAAATTTGGATCAACATTTAAGGTAATCTGGTAGTGCATTACACACGAGTTGCAATGGGAAACTCAACTCTCTTGAATCGAATGAACATATTGATTATAATGACACGTCGTGAGTAATTTCGAAATTCCTAGGGCCGTTGCTTATAAGAAAAATTTGAGACGGGTGGCTATTG
Source organism: Trileptium ribeirensis (assembly GCA_030248225.1). Classification (NCBI taxonomy): domain Eukaryota; kingdom Metazoa; phylum Nematoda; class Enoplea; order Enoplida; family Thoracostomopsidae; genus Trileptium; species Trileptium ribeirensis. The sequence goes on from JASANE010003765.1 coordinate 198, forward strand.
TAAACAAGCCATGGACTACCAGTAATTTTTCTATATGTAATAAAGTATCTAATATAAACCAATATACGGGAACCCGAAAGGGTCCTCAGACGGTTTTCATGTGCAAGGACCGTAACATGGAATGGAATATGGTGTTAGACGGCCACGTTAAAGTTATATCGAAAAGTTTTCATAACAAGTCAGTGAGGAAACATGCTGATATCATTTGTTTATGTAACTCAATGCAAAAAGATCCAGCGGTCGCATCCTCTTATGGTCAAATAAAAACAGCGAATACTAGAATGGCTAAACATTGCGAATCGAATATTAGGTTAGTTGGTAACATTAAACAAACTCAAATATCTGTGAACGTCAACATTGTTGATCGTGAGAGGACAAGTGGTACTAAAATTTATCTTTATCAGACGGAAATGGTTACGGAGTGCTTTATTGAGACATCTTTGAGTAGACAAGATAGTATCTGTGCGTTTAGAGGGAGTAAAAATTTGATACCGCGTTTGAAGGAACGGAGACAATTTATTATTCATGATAAACCTACTTGCGTGATTTTATCTAAATCTAGAAATGGAAAGATGGAGGGTACAATAATGCTCATAACACGTGAAGCGACGTATGTATCTGTCATAATTAATGTTGATGTATTAACATACGATGTATTTATTTGTATGTGTTTGCTCTACAGGTGTTTAGGTTTCGTAATGGTTACCAACCACTGCACAAACAATGAATTTTACGCTGGTTACGGGGATGTTGTTATGTCTCTTGGGATACAGAAAACATTATTACAAAAGCCTACACTTTCGCGAAATAGTGCCATGCAATCCGGTACATTTTCATTATTGGTCAAAAACGAAGTTAGGGACTGTACCGAACTTCAAAAGGTTTTAGCAGATTCAGGTAAGCTGGTGTTTAATTCATTACCATTAAGGCAGGACTTTTCTCAAAAAGGATTGATTTTGATAATCTATATAAAGCCGCAATTAAGTATTTGGTTTTTGGTAGCTGTACTAGGAGAAAGAAAAATACTTTCCGTCTGATATACTTTAAATCATCAAGTGGTTCAAAAATTACTTCAAAATTCACACCAAATTTAAAAAGAAAAATTGAAGTCAGTATAGTCGGTTTTCTGAGTCCTGTCTTGGGTGATATAACATAGTTATTTATTCCACGAACTTTTCATTGGTGCAAAAATTGTTTTAGGATTCAACTTATTCATGTCAGTTTTTTATTAATTTTCAGAAACTTATATAAAAAATACTATGTTATAATTTTAATGATAAAACAGCATTCATTAGATTCGCGATAATATCGAAATGTGTTTGTTTTTAAACAAAATAATGTCCAGAGATTCCTGAAGCACAACTCTCGGACCATTTTGTTTAAATGTTGAAATTTGGAAAACAAAAGTAATCAGAAATTGCAGAACTGAGAGCAACTTTAGTCGCGTAAAATTAATCGCATCGTACCTGTATACTTAGCTTGAAAAATTGAAGAATTTAGACATTTACATGTTCTGAATCGGTGCCAACGACAGGCTATATCAAAAAAATCTTTGAGAATTTTGGAGAAAGATAGTATACGAAAGAATCAGTTTTATTCATTTTACCAGGTGCAGAAAATAATTGATTTCGCCGTAAGTAAAAAAAAATTGGAGTCAAGACAAATAGAGGCCTTTTTAGCGGAAATAATGATTGTGCAAAGAGTGCTATGGTTTCTTTATTAGTTACGTCGTGTTGAATAAAAAGATCACGTCTTTAATATATACTGTTACTAAAGTTTGTCGTACAAGGATAAAAAATTGTTTAAGGTAACAAAATCTATTTACAGTTTCTCGTAATTGTGATGATTAAAAACAAATTTGAGGAATTCGATAGGCCAAAAAAATTTAATCATAAATTATATATTGAATGAGAAACCATTGTTTATATAGAAGCGTTGCTTCTCAGACTGATGTTTCCAGGTTTTCAGAGGGTCAAAAAAATTGTGATTATGGTCTCCTGTCCAGAGTGCAATAATATTCTGTTGGCGCATTAAATATGGCAATGATCAAAGACATCTCTGAAAGGACGTTCGAATAAAAAGGATATATGGGAGTAAGCAAAAGCCAGGTGAGTTATAAACTGATTGATTTATGAAAAGATAAAAACAGCTTTGAGTGGTTGGGTATCGCGCTATATATGCATATCGGTGGAATCTCATTAGGTGGTAATGTTCCAAACAAAATCAAAAAGGGAATTTTTTCCAAAACTTTAAATAAAACTAGAATCGTAACTCATTTTAAGTAGAGATTTTTAGAACGGGTCTATAGTCAAAATATGGAGCAATGTATTTCAAAAAAAATTTTTTACCTCAAAGCTAATACGATAAGTTTTATGTATTCGCTACGTGTTCACAAACAGGGTTTCAGGTATTGCATTGAAACTGTTTTTATAAGGAAAATAAAAGACCTCGGAAAAATTCGGGACCTTGCTTATTCTTGTAAAAAAACTACGCGCTTGTAAAAGAATTGATGAAATTTTAAAAATAATGTTCCCCTAAAATTTGATAAAGGACTTTTAAAACTAAGGAAGGAGCTAATCCACACATCCAATATTAAAGTTTATTGTTAAGTTTTATAAATCGCATGAGTTTTGTTTCAAAAAACTTTAGTGTTTCGCAATTGGATGTGTGTACTAGTCCTTATTGGTGTAAACAGAGAGGGGGCTTGCTCAGTTTTAAGCTCATGTTGCTGACGGAAAACCTCTCATGTCCCCTGCGCTAGCCAGGTGATGAAAATCAGCCGTGTACCCGAGCTCACACAACAGTGAGGATGCACTGTTGACGGCATCCCTGGTAGGCAGTTTCAACCAAGGCGGGGTGTGAGCAACGGGGTCGGCTGGACATCCTTAAATTGGTGTTGTGCACGTGTGGGACCACTCACTCAAAAACAAAACACAGACTCAATGTTCTGCTAGCGTGTCCTTTAGATATGTGTTCTTTAATACATAGTTACCGTTTGTCTTCGGCTAGGCTCCGGTTTAGTGGCCATCTAGCCGCGTGTATGCAATGCATCTTGTGCTCAAGGGTAAAAAAATAAAATCTTGGGTCGGTTCTCAAACCCTGCACCTATTTTTAAAATATGTTTACTATAATACAATTTGTTTGCGAACTGGGCTTCGGATTAGTGGCCATCCAGTTCGACTTTGTTGGAAGTTTAGATGTGCCTCAAGGGCGTAGTCCCGTGCAAAAAAGGTCAAAAGGGTTTTTCTCGCTTGAACCCTAAATATGTCGTTTTATACATCACATTTGTGTGTGCATTTTGGTGTTTTGTGCCTTTGCACTATCGTGTGAAATTTTCTATCTCATTTTAAAACTCAACTCATGGAAGTTGCAATATTTTTTTGCTTATTCCTAGATTGGAAACCCAACGGTCCTATTTTTGTGTGTGTTTCGGGTAACCTTGAGTGACTCACAAGGAGAATTTATGTTCCTGTGAGTTCGGTTGTTTTTTTGTGTCTTCCGTTAAAACAGAAAAGACACACGAGGGGTTTTAGTCCTCGTGTGCCTGTGCCGCTAAATTACAAAAAATTGACACACAAGGGGTATAATGTCCCTGTGTGCCGTTTGGATGCATACAACATAGACACACAGGGGGTGCAATGTCACTGTGTGCCTCGACATATTTTTGAAATGATCACGCAGGAGATTTTATGTCCCTGCGTGATCTCGGCTCATCTAAAATATTTACGCAGCATATGTACGTGCTTATGCCTTAAATTCTTGCTTGTTTGTTGTGTCTAAACAATCAAAAAACGTTGTTTGTAGCGCAGCAGATTGTTATTTTTATTCTACTGAAAAATATTTAAAACTTTTCTACAAACACAGCTGCTTCAATAAAATGCAGCAAAATCTCGAACAAAACATCTATGTATTATTTTCATAATGTATAAAAAATATATAACTAGTACAACTTTGTGGATATATATATGTGGCTACATATATAAATATATATACGTGTATATATGAAAGCATATCATGTCTTATCCCAATAGGAGTAATTCGAAGCGTAATTCGAACTGCCCAGATAATTCGAACCTCTCAGAGACCCCCAATGTTGTAAAAAATTATTGGCAAATCAGCAGTTTAATTATTTGTTGTTTATTCAATCAATTAGAACAATTATTTGCAATTAATTTTTCATCAGTTTTAAACACCCAGTCCCCACTCAGGTATTTCGAGCTCCCTCAGTGGTTAGGAGAGGTTTCCACTCTCCTGGTATAGGTAGCTTGGAGAAGCTAATTTAATATGTATGTATAGACATATGTTTCGATCTGTATAATGTAATATATAAGGCTAAGAAAGAGCAAAAATTTATAGCAGTGATCGTTGAGTTATTGTACGTTGTTTGTGTGTCAGTGGTGTTGATAGGAGCGTAGGAGGTTGCCCCTTAAGGATCCAACACCAAGCCAATTCTACAGCTCCACATCCCTTTCTCAATGAATTGTGGAAGGATACAGACGATATACTAGTCTAATGTTGATATCCCTTAGTTTGTATTTTCCTACAGGCAAGGCTTAGGATTAGGTTTTGTTTCGTCAAAACATCATCGATTGCACCGATTCAATTGTCAATGCCAAGAACGTGTTGTGCGATGTCGATACTGACGACTGTTGGTTGAACACGTGTGATGATTGTAAGGATCCGGAACCCCTGGCACTGCTGAGCGAGCAATTCCAAGGCGATTTGTCCAGTGCCATAAGCTGGTGGCAGTGGGAAGACACGGAGCATTTTGCAACTAAGGTTGACGGCTCGAAGTATACTGTCAAGCGCAAGTCATGTGTTAAGAAGTCGGGCACAATTGAATTCTTGCTCGGCGAGGCAGTCACGGAATTGAAAACAGTGTTCTGCAAGCATGCGTACGTTATGAAACGCCAATATGAAGCGATTGGTGAAATCAGAACCAGTTCGCCGCCAGGCTCCCTCATCGTTCAGACGGACTTTTCTGAAAAATATCTGTGTGAGTCGGCCGATGAAGTGAGTGCTGCGCACTACAATCAGGCTACTGTCTCAATTCATCCTTTCATGATATGGTACCGAACTGAGTCAGGCGAATTCATCAAAAAAGCCGTTGTCGTAGTAAGCAATTGTGCTGAGCAGCGCACGGTGCAGGTGGCAACATTTCAGAAAGCGTTGTTCCGTCACATTCGAGATAAGAAGCCATACCCGTACCCGACGCGCGTCTTCTACTTATGTGATGGTGCAAAAGCTCAGTACAAGAATCGGTTCTTCTTGTGTCAAGTGGCGAAGCATATGTCGGACTTTGGCGTGCCAGTCGAAGTTCATTTCTTTGCCACGGCGCATGGCAAAGGCGCCTACGACGGCGTTGGAGCAACTGTAAAACGAAGAGCGAAACATTTGGTGACTACTCGACAAAATATCATCAGTGATGCGTCTGAATTCGCTGATGCCGTTGCGCCTAATGCTGGCTACGATGTGCTTTACGTCAGTGAAGCCGATGCTGCGACCGAAAATAAGAAACTGTCAGTTAGATGGAAGGATGTCATTCCTGTTGCCGGAACGCTAGGTTTCCATTTCGCCGCCGCCACCAATAACGAAAATGAACTCTTTGTTAGTCAGACTAGCTGCGGGTGTGATCTATGTGTCGGTGGCACCTACTGTGGCAATTCGACAGCCACGCTGGCGAAGGTGTGGGGCAAAGTTGGAGATAGCAGTGGCGGTAGCAGCAGTGACGATGATGACGAGAATGATGATGACGATAATGATGACAGCGGTGTTGTTGCAGTTGCTGAAAATGATGTGGTCATCGCTGTCTACGATAACAAGTGGTTCGTTGGGACAGTAACTGGGTATGACAAAGACTTGGGCGAGCCGATAATCACATTTGCCACGTGGCACCAAAGCAAGCCCCCGAATCTGGAGGTCGACCTTCTCAAATTCAAACACAAAGAAACTTGTACGGTGCCCAATCATCTAGTTTTGTCCAAAATTGGGATGCTCAGTTTGCACGCGTCGGGGAGGTACCGTATTTTGCCGCCCGAGTGGAGTTAGCTGATCGGCTTCTGGCGGGCTGCTACCTGGCCCGCAAGTGATCGATCGGCAAGCAACAACAACAGTAGCCCGTGTGGCACAAAGTCCCATGTATATAGGTAAATTTAGCTAACACAGTTAGTGAGATAATAGTGTTAGTGGTTAGTACTAGTGAAGTTAGTCAAGTTAGTACTAGTGAAGGTTGTAGTGGTTAGAGGTGGGGTGGTGGGAATATTACTCATGTAGTGTTGTTATTAACGTTATTATTTTGTGCCTTTTTTGCACTAATTACTTTACGCTTAATATTTTTCATGTTTCATTTCAGCCCCCACCTTCAATTGCTGTACATACGTCAACAATCATTTCGTTTATGGTCATGTTTCGTTTTGTTATGTGTCGTACCGTATTTATGATCAAAAATGTAAGTCTACATCGTTTTTACGTATATACAGCTGTTTTTTTGGGTTGCGAGTGAAGGCTGACCAATTATAGATGATGTCCCCTCCTACCCCAGGGTGTTCCCCCCGACCCCGGTAGGCCAACTTGGCCTTACACAAAATATTTCTGCAAATAAAAATCTGTACGCGTCTTCCCAGGCTCATATAGTCTATTTTTGTGCATTAGACTGGTTTTTGAAAAAAAATTTTGTCCCCCCCGACCCCATGTGTCCCCCCCCGACCCTGGTTCCCAGGTTGGGACGAGGTATGTCGGATGGATTTTTTTCGAAATCCCCCTGTCTTGGGAGTAACGTAAAGGCAAAATTTGCTAAGACTAATAGGTTTTCGTAAAAATAATATATACTTTTTGGACCAACCAGTCCCTTTTGGGGCCAAAAAAAGGCAAAAAAAGACCATAAAATTTTTAATTTTTCACCTAGAAAGGTATTTTTGGGCTCAAAATGTTCGCGCTGACGCGTACTCTTAGAATAACTGACCCAAAGTTGCCTGATCATAATACCTCACACACGGCGTTCAGATATCTCTAAATCTGGCTAGTGGGTCCTTTTTGGCCTCTCGGCAGCCATAACTCGAGATCCGCTCGATGGATTTTGTGCCAACTTTTTTTCCTGACACTCTGAACATTTTTCTCCAGGTTAGGACCAAAAAAGTTGACCAAATCAAAAAAAGCATTTTTCAAATTTTAAAACAGGTGGTTCGGACTTCTCGAAATGGGACATATATATGTATATATATATAAAGATTTAATAAGATCACATAGGCATAACTAACTTGGTACTTAACGCTCGTTTTGCTGAGTCATTACGAATAGAGCTACCAAATAGCGTCGACGTAGAAAAATATGCCACCAGAGTAACTACTATCGCAATATATAAATAGATGGGTACATGTTCAAACCCAACTCCAAAACTTGATATTTTCTTTCAGTAAATATAAAAGCTCAATAAGGCTAAAATTGATCATATAGCTCCATTTGATTAAGATACCAAGAAGTTATACTTAAATATAACATATTACAACAACCAAATTCAACAGTCAAACCCGGATTTTAAAATTAGCTCTGAAAACTGTATCTCAATAATATCAAGGAATAATGCTGCATCATTGTAAATGGATTAGCCGTACCTGATCATTTCAAATGCATTGACATAACACTGCCACCGACAGAACCTTCAAAACGAAGCTAAACGTAGATTTACTATGACTAATATATACTGAACAGGACGCGCTCTCAGCAATCGCTATAAAACACATCGATTGAAGCCATAGACACATCGTACAGTCCTTCTAGTCGCACAATATAGATTATTGGTTAATAAATCATGAGCTGACCCGTCCTTTCACTGGCAAAGACTAAGACTGCTACAGGGAGCAGTGGAATTACCCGATTTGACAAGTACAGGAACGGTATCATATCACCCTACGAAATACTCTAATCTCGAGAAGCGGCATAATGCATTCTCAGTGAAGAACTTGACTTTATCGGGCTCTAACGCTCCCGTCGGTGTGCACGAAATTTAGTATTAACACTACATTTGTATTATATTCTGGGCCTGAAATATTGGAAAATTATTATTCCACTGACAAAAACTCGCAAGATTGATAAGCGAATGCCAGACTGTTTAAAACATTTGGTCTGCGCACTTTAGAATTTTTGCCTCGGTAGGGTGCACGAAAATCCGTACATTTTCCAAATGCCATCCGTTAAGTATGTTATGGATTCTCCAAATTATCAAGCTAATTCCAGGGCATGACATGAAGGCAGGAATTATTTAAAAATTCTCATGGCTTTTTCAAAAAATTAGGACTTTTGGAACTTTTGCAGTTCTAGTTTCGCCTTGAAAATGTAAATATTAGCACTATATACACAGGGTAAAAAATTGTGATCAAGTCTGCCAAAAAACACATGGATCTGCCGGTTTTCCAGCAGGAGATAATAACAATGTAATAACTATTATACGTGGCTTAGGGTATTAACCTCTTACTATATGAAACTGGATAAATTGCAGCTCAAGCCTAGGGCAGGATGGCATTTGCACCGAAACAACCAAAAATAGTTGAAAAAACTTTTGACGGAAACTTTTATCTTCCAAACTACTCCGACACAGTTGAAACGTTATTTTCACAGCATCGCCTAGCAAATTGATATGACTGTCTTCCGCTGCAATGGTTTTAAATCTCAGCTTTGGATTTCTGTTGTTGCGAGAGTGTTTTTACCCCAAACTTTACAATGGGCGGGGGTAAAAACACTATATACTGTTCCTCGTTATTGGGGTATTTTTAACCCGACATGTTAGTTTTTGTCTCACTGAACCGGAAAACACGAAAAAGGTTTAAATATCATTTCAGACAGTGTATATTTGAGTTCTAATTATTTTCAGACATCGTATAAAACAGGGTTGTCAGTATTTAGTAGTAACAATTAAAAGTAATATGCCGCGTACTTATGAAAAAGTAGTAAAGCTATATACAAAGCAAACTATAACAGAAGCTGTCCAAAAAGTGTTAAATGGCGCATTTGCAATCTGCAGCTGTATCATATCCGGGGATGTCCGTTTCGATGTTACGAAAACGAGTGTTGGAAGTCATAGGGTTATATCAACGTAAAAAGCAAGGTGGAAAGCCCTAACTAAGCGAAGAGATTACTACGAAATTGGTCGAATATGTCCGTCAGATGGCGCGCATTGGTTTTGGCCCTACGGTGATAGACCTCCGGGGGATTGTGAAAGACAAATATTATAGCAAACGAGATAAATGTAACTTTTGTTGACATTATGCCGGGTAGCGACTGTACTTAGCGATTTCTGGCTACACATCGATTTTCTCTGAAAAAGGGTGGTCAAATGCAAATTGCCAGAAAGAACGTTACTTCTGATCCATCTGCTATCTATGGACTTTACGATATCCTAGAAGCTGAAATCCGGCATCTGGGTATCGAAAACCGTCGAGAGTGCTTTTATAATGCTGATGTAACCGGGTTTCCTACCGATCCTTCAAAGTGCCACACAATGCGGGCTGTCGGGGGGTTTTCAACATCACATGTGGGGCAAAGCGCGAAAATACGACAGTATTGGCTTGCTGTAACGAAAATAGTGTCGATTTGGATCTGTTAATCATTTTTCATGGTAAAAACTTGCAGACGTCGTGGCCGGGTGATCAGGCACTGCCAAATACAATTGGTTTAAACGTGTGAGCGCACGAACCCGACGAGACCAATACTGCTGTTAGTTGGCGGTCACATAACGCACACATCAATTCAAACAATGCAACTCGGGATGAAGGAAAGTATTTCTATAATGAAATTACCTGCGCACACTACTGATATGTTGCAAGTTCTTGATGTTGCCTGCTTCGCTCCTCTGAAAACGCACTATGAACGGGAACTCACCAAACATGTGCAGCAAACAGGCGCAAGGGAAGCATAGCGTTAAGCCGCTTTTGTAAACCTATTGTGCAAAATATGGTCGCTCGGCTTGAGTGAACGCAATATCAAGGCTGGATTTGAAGCAACTGGAGTTTTTCCACCAAATCGTGAAAAGGTATAGTGTCGATCGGCTTGACAAAATAAATTGAATCCTACCAGCGAAGGCAAAATGAAGAATCACCCGTTGATGACCATGGCGATCCAGTGCTGCCTGAAGGTCCAACTCCATCGCAAGCGCCGCTTTTTGTTGACGTCAACGATACAGCGGACGTGTGCAACAACTATGCTGCTCCGCCTCTCTTGAACTACAAACTCCGGCAGCGAGAGAGCCAAAGTCCATACAGCAGCCAATGTAGTTCCGGTACTTCTATGCCGCGTATTGGTCGAGATGATCCACAGTCACTCTACCGAGCGCTGCAGCGCCATGAGCCGGCAGGAATGCGGTACTCAATTCTTCTAGTGCCCAAGGAAGACGAAACCTCGTTAAAAGCGGACATAAAATCTCGTGGTAGGCCGAGCTAAATTGCTCCTGCACCGAAACGACATCGTCTTTCTATGCATGGTGCAATTCTGACTGACGAATCCTATCTTCGCCAAGTGAAAGAAAAGGAAAATGCGAACAAATCGTCAAAGTTCTGTAACATTAAAGCTCAGAAAAAGACGCTGCCGCCTCAGCGAAAGGCAAAGCTCTTCAGCGGAAAATATCGTATGACTCTGAAAACGATTATTTGGAAGATGCTGCAGATCCACTCTATGAAGAAACTGACTCCGAACTCGATACATCGACGTCGGAAAAACTTGAAATCATCGTAAAAAATTCTGTCGAATGACATTTTCTTTTGAGCGAAATGCCCGATTTAAACAGTGTTAACGTCGACGATTATTACGCCATCTTTTGCGACAAGCCACGAACATACTACTGAGGCAGTTATAACTGCAGCATCAGACCATTATTCTGGTACCATCAAATTTAACTTCATGCATCGAAAAGAACCGAGAACCTGACCCTGACAATGTACTCTGGGAATGGCCAACTGCTACAGATCACAGCTGGGTCACCATAAAGAACTGCTTCTGTGGACCTGATGTGCAAGTTCTATCAAAAGGACGCGGTGGTAAGCTACTCGTCAAATTTAATTTAGAAGCAGCTGTTGCAGGGCGATTTAATCGGTTGTCCAAGTTCGGGCTACCGTCGCCCAAGAAGCAACATTAAATGGGAGTCACGCACACAGAAACAATCTATATAATAAAACGGGAAGGGAGTTGACATGTGGTTCATTAGCTAAAATTGTGACGGTCGCTACACCTGATGCTTGCGGCTGCTTTAACCACTTAATTCCTCAACCGTTCGATGTACATATGTAAATAATGGGCTTTTTACTCGGGCTGTCAATATTTCAACCGCCGAATTGCCATCGATGTTGCAGCAACCGGGTCATTTCAGACCACCTGCTATCAATATATAATCAGTTTCTATGTTATTCAACTGGCATTCGGCTCGAAAAATGGATCGATCACGATGTAAGTTCAATTTGTATATAGTCTAATATAACGCTTACAGCGACTTCGTGGCGATCGCGACGAAGTCTATTTCATTTCTATTGTCATGTGTATGTATCTTATTTCATTTCTATTTTGCCATGTGTATATATCTATACGTTTATTTTCCGCGGCGACAGCAGCAACACTAACCGCAATTCGGCCAATATTGTTAACCGAATACTGTAATTGTTGCAAGGAGTGGATTGCGAGCGGTTCAGTGAACCCGGAAGGAATTCAACCGGTTTCCTCTTCCTCCATTATCCTCACTTCCTGAGCAACCAAGATTGATGCGAGGAAGCTGACGCCAGGAAGGAACGACATCTCCTACATATATTTACGTTGTTAGAGTTGTTAGATGCCTGGGAACACGCCTTGACGGTTTTGCGCATCCAGTGACTGCTTTTCTGTGCCCCATGAATTCCCTGTAACAATCTTTTTTAGTTTGTGTTGATCCCTGGTCCCTACTAACTTTGTTTGCTTTTTGTTCGACCCTATTTGCCTCCTCACTATTGATTCTTTTCTTTCGTTCTATTAACCCTTAAACTTTAGATTATATATTTATTACGTTATCAGTTCCCTGGTGAGATTAGTACAGGCAGAGTATCACCGACGGAAATACCCCGTAATTCTATTTAATTACCTCAACCTAAGGCCTTACATTTAAGCTCTATATTTACCCCTATCTTATGTAACGCACTTCCAGAAGGAATGCACGAAGGTTACATTATGATGAACTAAGTTGTGACGAAGGTGCAACAACACAGTTGGAACTTTGTCTCATTCACCCCAGCACCTGGAAGAAATATCAAAAGGTAGTTTTGAAACACCTAAGACCGGTCGTCCTAATGTCTCACCCTGCTCACTCACCCAGGATTCTCAAGAGATTATCCTTATTTCTACTAATATCGCTTAATCTCACTCCACGGGGCTGACTTGCGCAGACATTTGACTTATTTATTACTAATAAATTATTTGATGGCACTGTATAATTGCTATAGTCTTAATTCTTTACGTCGTTATCACCTATACTTGTATGCTGTAACGCCAATAAACTTCCAGGAGACACACCAGTAAGAGTCTACATTCTTGACACCTGGTAATCTAAGGTTTCCGCTTAGCGCTACGAGGTCTTAGTTCCGCGCCTTTGAGAAAATTTATAATCGATACAAATATTCACGCAATTCTTTGCGTGTAACCACTGAACCCGAAACTAAAGCAAATGTAAAACATATGAAGAGCTGGGTTCTCAAAATTTGGGAGGGGGCAGACATTTTTCGGTTGCCCTGGCTCAGAACAGGTGCGCCTCGGTTCATACCCCTGGTAAGCTTTGGGCTCCCCTGGTTCACCGCGTCATGAAAAATTTTTGTTTACAATCGGTCCAACGTACACAAATTTTGTCAAATTTGTACTATAATTTCGTTTTGAAGCCAAAAATTTCGCAAATTTTGTCAAAATTTGCTTTAAAATTGTTTTTCTCTCGATCAAAAGCGTTTTGACAGTGTTTTTGACACGATTTTTAACCATTTTTTTGTTGGCAAAATGCCCCTGGCAAAATCGGGCGCCCCCGATTCGGAACCAGGGGTCTTCTTAGTTCATGCTCCCTGGCAAAATTTTCAGCGAATGGAGACCCCAGAAGATAGCGCGAACTAAGCGTACCAAACTCAGCGACTACAAATCAACTACTGATCAAAAAGAGAATCAAATTGAACATAATGGGTCAATAGCAGAGGGCTCGCATCAACCACGTGATTGATGACTCATGCTTTATAACTTCCCGGAAAACCACCAGCCAATAGGTTTTCCCACAACAAACCCTATTGGAGGGAACCCGTCTAGCTAAATGGTCCCCGGAAACCAAAAACCCCAAAAATTTACTAACTAAAAATTAGTGTGGTTTTCGGCCTATAACACCGCTACTTAGCTTAGGGGATCCCTTACCATTACAGTCAGAATTAATTTTATTTTTATTTCACCCAATTTTAAGATGAGTAGCTCAATACTTCTAAAATAGATAAGCTAAGCTAAGCTAAACTAAAAATGACGAATCTCAATTCCCAATAAATATCTATAGTCACAACCTGTAAAGTACTAACCCCAGTTTTCAACGTAAAAATTAACCACAAAGCCAGAATTGTTGTTTTATGATGTAATGTTAGAGGTAGGATTGGAATGGGATTTTTACGACGGCTATGGGTATTTAAATGGGAAGAGATTGGTCACCAAAGATTGCGGGGAAAGAAGTGTGGCCAGTAGTACGCCGGTATGGCACGCGTTCTTTCTGGTTTATCCAGTGCCTTGCTAGGCGGCGTGACTACTTCTATAGACTTGTGGTTCAGGAACTTTGAAATCAAAAACGTGAGTGAAATGTTTATTTTTGTAAAACAATTATATATATAAGTATCAAATACCCAGTGTTAAGCCGCAATTCTTTATTATTCTTTATTTATTATATACTAGTCTACAGCCACCGGTATTCTCTGTTGGTATTACTCTGTTATTAATAGATGTTCTGGCTCCGTTTTCTTTGTATTTCGATTTAGGTTACTTTACTAGTTCTTCCTGAATACAGAATGCACCGGACGGAAGGTCTCCGCAATTTTTTAGTACCTGTACCTAAGACCCTATATTTCAGCTGAATAATAGCTCCTATCTTATGTATATACGTGACACCCGGACGACATGCGCATAGTGTTATATTATGAACTGGGTGGTGACGGAATTACATCGCCTCAGTTAGAACTTTGTCTCTCTCGATCCTGTGGCATTCGCACAAAATGCGACAACAGGAGGTTATGAGGAGAGAATGCAGCTTAAGAACGATGGTTCGAATCCACCCCCTTATTCGCCCCAGATCTCTCACGAAATTAACCCCTGTACTATGCTCGAACCGGAGATTCTCATTCGAGTCTCGGCCCATGATTGACACTAACTACTCATAAGTGTTATTTTACTTTGTTTTGTTTGAGGAGGGTAGGGGTGGACTATAATTTTATGACGGCGGCTATCGGATAATAAATTGGAACGGGATTCGGCACTCGAAGGTGTGTGATCCGTACGCATTGCCAGTAGTGTGTCGGTGGGGATTAGTAACTGTTCCTTGGCGCGCGTTATTAGGTCAGTGTATTACTATTCCTGATAGTGCTGTTACGTGACTATTCGAGTTGCTCCGTACCTGATTCCAATATAGAGCAAAACCAGCCGAAGTTAGACGTTTTACTCAAAGTTAGTAAATCGAGCCACAATTAATAATACGGTCCGGTTCCGTGTAGGGCCACTATTTAACCACCTTGTCTTTTAGATTCCGTGTATTTGACCACTACTAAATACTTAGTTTCGAAACTCTAATATACGGACTCCAAATATTCTCAACACTTCGTGATTAAACTTGTAGCACCATGACAGCATTCGATTTCTATGATTAAATCTTGTACCAAATATTTTCTCTGACTCGCGTTTGAGCGCACTATTATTCTGAGTAATTATTTAGTACTTGTAGTTAGGGTATATATTGATTAAATCGTCTTGTGCGGTTAGTACGAGATCGCCGGACGGTTCGATCCGTACGTATATTTGAATACCTTAACCTTTGCCTTAGATTTACGCTAATACTTTCTTATAAATTCCTCTTTTGAGGTTGGCACTAGATCATCGGACGGTTCAATCCGTACGTTTACCTGAGTACCTTAACCTCTTCCTTAGAATTACACTACTTAGTTTCCTTAGAGCTACCAGTGCCGGACGGTTCACTGATAGATCCTGAGCAATTGATATCTATTACCTTCCCTTTTGGGTTGGTAGGTAGCCGCCAGACGATTCGACTGGTACGTTTATGTGATTACTTTAACCTCTTCCTTAGAATTAGGTTAATTAGTTTGCTTATGTTAACGTTCCCGCAGCCGGACGGTTTAGCTAGGCGCGTGTTATTCCAATACGGTTATGGTTAGTTTACGCTCGTGCTAACTCAGGTTTTATTTGGGAATAATAATACGAATAAGGTAAATTAGTAGAGCTATAAGTACCTACCTATATGTGAAGTATACTCGCAACTCAACGTTAATTGTTTTGATTCACTACCAAAGAATGCCAAGGTCTTTCACTAGTGCTCTAATTCCAGGTATTTTTCCAATTGCTCACTCACAGCTTCGTATCACGCACCACATCAAAACAAAGCCAGATAAAAAGGTTAAATTCAATAAGCATTAGGTGAATAATCAAAGCGGACATTTCAAAAGAACAGCAATAGGTAGGTAGGTAACCGTAAATAAATAAGTAACCGAATTCCAAAAACAAGTAAAACCAATAAAATCTTATGAATAAATTCGTAAATGAGGAATCATGTCGTTTGGTAAGCCTCATAATCAATTATAAGCAAGCGCTACTACATGTATGCGGCGGACAACACAAATTCGATCACCTGATCCCATGCAAGCGAACTTTAGACTAATTGAAGAACAAAAACAAAAGCTAAC
The DNA here is from genome assembly GCA_030248225.1 of Trileptium ribeirensis. Lineage (NCBI taxonomy): Eukaryota > Metazoa > Nematoda > Enoplea > Enoplida > Thoracostomopsidae > Trileptium > Trileptium ribeirensis. Next base: position 16,118 of record JASANE010003765.1, read on the forward strand.
ACTAGTTAGCTAATCAAAACAATTGCTGCTAATTATACAAATTAGCACCAATTGAAACAGAAAAACCCAGGACGAAAAAGGGAGGGAGGGTATAATAGAGAATTTAATGACCAACCCGGGGGTTCGTGGAATTTTTGGGGCTTTGGAGCGGGTTTGGACCAGGAACCCCCGTGGTAACCTGCTCAACCCCTAACAATTAGTTATATATGCCATTATACTTTGACCCTAAGGCTTTATTTAAGCCACACCTATATTTTATTGGAAAATAATATTACTAGGGTTACCTAATAATCAGATATTAAGGTACCTATGTGCTATGTGATCTTAATTTTTCCGTAGCCAGCGCGACAATGGTAGACTCACAAGTGGTAAGCTAAAAACATAAACCCATATATCGTATCAGCGTAATTCTTTACACATAAGCTCGATTCAATAATAAGCTGATCGTGTATATGTAATAACGGTGACGCAGCTGCATGGCGCAACTTCCTAACACCATGCCCTTACGACTCCGGCTATCATAACCTCAACGGCGGACCATAAGTTTTACAGTTAGGACACTTTTCTTGGTCAGACCCAAGAAGTTACGGAGCTTAGTAGGCCGCAGGCGCGCTTCACGGGGTGTGTTCGGACCCCGCCCGATTGGTTGCGCACGTTTCTAGTATCTTGGCATGATTGCTGAGGTCCCCCTGGGAGGTTGACACCGAAACCTGCTCACAGGTCATAATGTCAAACCGATATTCCCTGTCCTAGTCTAATGGAAGTTGTTTAGTCTAGCGTAACCTAAAGTAAAATGCGTGATAAGGTTGAATTTACAAGGTAAATTTTGAGTTTTACTTCGTTTGTCCTTAGCCGAACACTTTATCCGTTGTAGCCATGTGGCCCACACAGGGTTCCGACATTCCCTGAAATGTTTAACGTCGGACTATCTATTTTGTATCATGATAACTTTGACTGTGTTAGTATCGAGTGATAGGGTTTCCTAATAAATTTCGTACTTCTGCCTAGCATGATCATTTCACGAACGAGTCGAATAGATAATTCTGTGGACCTCCCTCGCCATAATTTCGTCTCTATAGTAAACAAACGATGGTGGCGAACCGCACATGTCAGGGCTTGGAATGTTCCCCTCTTCAAGCCGTGACACGCAGGGTTGGCCCGTCCATCCGGACGCACTTATAGCGCTTGCGCATAAACAACAGTGGACACTAGGAATGATTTTCAACGGTTTATTCCAGAATATGTACAATACAGATCAGATACAAGCGGTTGAAGCATTGTATAAGCGGAAACTTTGAGTGTATCGTGCTCGTTCATTCACTTGTCCGCGTCTAGTCGGGGCGCGAGGAGGTGCGAGCGAGTATGTTCCCGGACAATACCGGACCAGAATCTATACCCAAGGCGTTCAACTAAGTCCGCTGTCGCTCGGGTTATTTGCCCTGGCACGCTTCGAAGTTCACTCTCTATGACGCGGCGCGATACGGGGTGGAGGGAGAATATGGAGAAAAAGTCGAGCAACGTCCTAGGTTTGTCGCGGGACTTGCCGAACGACGAAAACTAGGCGGGCCGCTCGGATACCGACTGTACGGAGGTCCACGGCATACGATTGCAGCTACGCGGGTCAGGGTACACGACTGAGTTTCCTTCATAAACAGGGTGTAAGTTAAAGTATAGCAAGAACAGCACTTCATAGTACAGATCAGAACAAGGTTATATGAATCAAATCAATTATGGTACAATTGTTCAGTGCATGACTAGGGATAGTTACGCAGGCACAGTACAAGCGAGCAAACAATAACAATGATCATGGCGTAGACAAGATACCACTATGTTAGATCGGAGTACAACAATCCCGTCCGGTGTACTCTCTTGATCCTGCCAGTCCTGTCCACCGTCCCTATCGAGTCTCTCACAACGTTTCGTCCTCAAAACCAACTTTTGCGCTAATTTCCAATTGCTTTTGTCTCCTGGTCTCCAGTGGTCCAGCCACGAGTTTGATCATCCCGAGTCCTTAAAATTCACGTAGGGTGAGCCTATAACGGTGAGGGTTGATTTCGGTAGTGGAGTAATAGTTAGACTACTCACTATTTGTCGGAGGCGTCGTTTTACTCACGTTAATGGGCCGTCCCTAGTCGCTTTTCGGCAGCCTAGACCGGAGGGGCACGCACAAATGCCGTCTTGGGTGGTTTCATAGGCGACCAATATGTTCTAGTCGTTTTGAGCGGGTGTTTGTACCCATTTTCTAATCGGGACCAGGTTGGCACTGTGGGGTGCGTTTGGCCTTGGCGTAGGGGACACGGGACGCTTCGCCCTCGGACGCGTCTGCGTCCTCTTTTTGGCTGTTGTTTCTTTGGTTGGTTTCTTTCTCTTTTCTTTTCTTGCTTTGCTTCTTTTGTTTCCTGCGTTGCCGCTGTCTTTGCCGTCCTCTCTCTATCGCTTATCCTATTGCCTTATTACACTGTACACATCGAAATTGTAAAGTGTCTCAACTGCACTATCGAACGCGTGCAGTTGAGTTATCACTGAAATTTTAATAAATTTGTCCAGACCTCGACGGTCGAGTGGTAATAAAACCGAAAGATCTGCAGCGGACTTAAATTCTCCGTGCAGGATCAAAACCTAACAAGGGAAACTGAAAAAGGAGAGAGAAAAACAGCAAAAATCGAAGCAAGGGCATACATAGTACATAGCCTAACGGGCAACCAGTGATAAAATAGAAAATTGCTTAAACTCAGCGATCAAGTCGCTCCAAAAAGAAAACGGGGTTTTGCACTTACTCGGTTTGGGGTCGAAACGATTCGCGAGAGGTCGCGATTTTGTCTTTTATTTAAGTTCGGGGATTGCGATTTTATTTTTAGCACGGGGTGCCGTAGCGGACCTCCAACGAGCTAACTGTAACCGGAAGCGGTAACCGATTAGGTCGTCAGTTCATCTTAGTGGAAATTGATTTTCCACGATATTACTACCGAACTTAACCACATACGTGTGCGAGGGTGAACCTTGGTGATATCAATAGTTTGGCTAGAGTGTTTTCGGAAGAAAGTAATTTATCGCCGTCAATTTACCAAGGTACTGACAGGCGGGGTTGTGCGGGGCGGTCTTGATCTCGAGCAGTCTAGTCTACTCTACGCGAGGCTCTTTCAACCTTTGGTAGTGCATAAAACGCTCGTTCTCACAACTTAACAGCAAACCGTAGATCCGTCAATGACAAGTAAAACGTTGCTCCTTGTGGAGTGCCAATACCTTATGCTCAAGCTGAAATCACTTAGAATTTGCTTTGTCTTTTACATTCCCCAATTTTACTTAGCTCAAACTGATAAACGAAATTTTGGGGCTTCCTAAAGCACGACAGAGGCTAGTCCTCTGCCCCTAACTGCGAAATCATTCCGAGCTCAAGCAGCGGCATGAGCATCGAACAGACCACTAAGCTGAGAATTTGTAAACCATAAATATGAACAAGTAAGCCTGTCCCTACAAATCGTCGGGGAAATTTTTTTCGTGGTCGGCTCAGGAAAATTCAACTACCCTAACTCAAGAGTAAGAAGTCATGTAAAAGCGTGTGGACGAGAAGCGTCCATTTTGATTTGCCTTACCTATGACCACGGGGAATCAGAATGACTTCGACTATGGTGCCTATAATTTAGTACCTTCCGTGCAATAGCTCAAGGTGTCCAAAACGGAACTCGACAGAGGAGGTTTGTCAAGGGCCATGTAAAAGTGTGACAGACTAACGTGGGTAAACAAGACTTCCTCCGACGGGCGTTCAGTCGAACTACCGAAACTAAAATCGTACTCTAACTAAGTAAACTTCGATGGTCTGTTACATTGTGATCTGGGGAAAATAAACCCCATACGCCTGGTTCACTTCCTGACTTACAATGTTCGGTCCGGGACAGCAACTGCTAGTCCCCTTCCGCGAGACGGAAGATGTCTGCGCGGGTCCTCTGATCGTCGATTTCCATTCCAAACTCGAAGAACAAAAAGCACGAGAAAGCGAATAAACATTACGAAACTGTATTAGAAAACTTAAGCGTCGGAGCCGGTCAGTAGAGTCGACCGAACTCCGCGCTGCCGAAGTCGAACTGACTCCAAGAGACAACGCGGTAGTCGTCGCCTCAAATTTTCAGCTGTATTAAAGGATGGCAATTTTGTCGCCATCCAATCGGCGATGGTCTTTTAACGCCCACTTTTTCGAGTTCAAACCCGGGCGCCCAATCGAAAAATTCCCAGAGTTCTATTTTTGACAGCTATCGTAAACCCTGGGTCCCCTTTAGAGAGAGTCGCCTTCAATCGAAATCGCCGACATCAAATTTGAACCCTCCGAATACTCGGAGGTCGACCATCTGTGAGTTTTAGCCCAAACTCCAGCGTAACTTTTAAAATTATGTCAAGAATAGATCTGAAGATCATTACTCAGATCTCTTAAATCTATTACCTAATCCTAAATCGACTGTTATTCCCCCCAACTGTTCTACCAAAAGGCTGGGTCGTTCGTCAAATTTAAATTTTGAATCTTTTTTCTAATTAGAGTACTTGGATTAAGCTGAAAATCTGTCCTCCTTTTAGGACAGATTTGTTTTCTGGTCCTCATTCATCAAATTCCAACCAGCTAACTCGCCGATTTGACGTCAAATTCCAGCTATTTAGCGTGTTAGCTGCCTCATCCATCACCTAATTAAGCTTATTTAGAGGCCATCTGGGGCTAAATCTTACTACGAAATCCGTGGGTAAACGTGAAAACATTGCACGTTTATATGTTGGCTTAGAAGATAAAGCCAAACATTCCTAACATTTCTAGCTAATGGCTTTTCAAATATCCCGACAGGACGTCTTTAGGCGTCCCGAAGGGGGAACCGGAGGTGGGAATGAGCTGATTTCGCGGTCTGGGGCGCAGCACATTCCTAGGTATTCTTTGACCTATCGGGGGTCCCATTCAGGAACTCCCAGAGCCCACGGGAGGGCCCTAAACATGCCCCCCGTCCGTCTTAGTCCTATGCGTCCAGTCCGTCCGTAAAACTTATAAATTTAGTAGAATTTTACATGTCCGTCCTCGTCTGTCCTGTTTTTTGTCATGTTTCTACATACTATATATATCTATATCCATATATACATACACAAATACATACAATACTCATGAGCACATAAACACACACTACACATGAGACACACAGGCGACCTGAGCGACAGAAACGTCGCTCAAGTTCACACCAGAAACACGCAGAACAACAACAACAACAACACTACCACACAGCAACTACAAGAACAACGACACACACAACACAACGACAACAACAGCGTCAACCGACCAAAGAAGTCGGTTAGAGAGAGAAAAAAGGAACAGAAAACGAAAAAGAAAAACGGAAAAGAAGGGGCACGGGAAGGGAGGCGGGACAGGGGGTTCCCGAGGGATTTTCGAGGGGCTGGGGCGAAATTCGGTCCCAGGACGAAGAAAGGGGCCGAATGATACCAAACACAAGGGGGTAGACGCAGTGGCGGGTCGGGACCCAATTTTGGGTTCCTCCATGTATTAACTAACATACAGGGTTTCAGCGGGCTTTCCCGTGCTAACTGTTGGGCGGAGCGACGCCCGGTGGGCATCGTTGAACTCGCCGTGGAAAGGCGATTCAAACGAGCGGTGATTTCCCTGCTTTAACGGCGGCGGTTAGAGGGGCACTAAAATTGGTACGGATAGAGAGAGTGTCGACGGTGGTGGGAGCGCTTTCGTCGGCCGTCCCGGGTTAACGGGGCAACTGACGGAGATCCGCCGGGCATCTTTGGAGATGTGTCGACGTGGAGAATGCAATGAGGGGCGATTTGCCTACTTTTGAGTTTAGGGTTAAATTTTCGGTTGGTTTGTACCCACTTTCAGTCGGTATGCCAAATTGGGCGCACTTTAGCGGGTTATAGTAACTAACAAGGAGTTAGGAGAAGACCCGCCTGATATCGTTGTACTCGGCAAGGGTCAAATACAAAGTTGGTGCAAACTGACGGAATTTCATGTTGAATTTTCGTGGTGCATTATAAGACAGGGAAGTAAGCTAAATAGCAGCGGGATGACTGGTCAGATCGAGACCCGCCTGGCCTCGTCAGATGCCTAAGTGGGTAAGCTACCTAGAAACACGCAGACTTTCAATCAGTGATCCGATGGTTACCAGAAAAACCAGTTGTTAGGATGCTGCTCAGGCAATTTTGGGCGTCAAAGGATGCTATGAAAAGGAAGGTTTTGATACGGTGGGGCGGAAAAATAAACGTACCGCGACGCGAAAATCAGGCAGTACACACACATCTATATTATATCTATATATAACTATATCCATATATGCCTATGTTAGGTCCACTCGGGACCATGGTCACCAGCCAAACCTAGCGTAAGTAATGGCTGTCAATTGAACTTTCACCAGTTTGTCCCCAGCATATCTTGTGAAATCCTCCAGTGGTTTGTGATGTTTTGAGCTCGTTCAAGAGCCCTGAAAATTCTCTACCGAAAAGTACTCGTGGCATTTTCGCGAAATACCAACCGTTGGACGGTTACGGGCCGATAAACAGGCCCGGTGTCCATAGGTTCCGAATAATCGGAAACTACCGTAACCCATTCGTTTCAGCTTACTTTCGTGACCATTAAGATATAGTTTGCTCGAAACAGGTAAAACTGATAGTCTTGATTTTGATTACTTCCCAACCCCTTAAATTGTCAAAGGCCTCCTATTCCCGGACGGTCATAATTTTGAATTTCCTATGGAGAAATACGGAGAAGTAGTCGAGTTCCGTCCAAATCCCTTGTCTTAGCGCCAGTTAGAGACTCTTTTCTATTCTTTTCTAAATTTGAACCTTCGCCCTAATCAAACGTCCTGAGTACCTGAGTGACTCCGTCCGACATGATACACAATTATCATAAAGCATGCAAAGGCATAAAAATAATGGCAAAAACACATTTATAACGATATTGATGTACCAAGATAGCAATATTAACAAAGCAATTACCAACGACCACGGCACCCTACAACACATGAAAACTTAGTTCCAGTAACTGTGTCTGGTTCGATTTAAGGCGCGTTTAGGCCATTTTGACACCGAAATCATGTAAAAGACAAGTAACGGGCCGGAACGGGCCTGTTACATCTCTTATATTTTTAAATGGAAATTTTCGGACTTAATTATTCGGGTTGGAAGCAATGTTCTCTAGTTAATTTCTAATGATCAAAGTTCATACCTAAACTGGGGTCTCCGACGACTAAGACCCCTTCAAAAGAATTGTTGTACTACCGATTGGTAGACTATGCTCTACGATCCAAGAATTGAAGTTGGTTCTTTTGAAGAATTTCAAAAAAATGTCTTATTGGGCTCAAACTTAGCCAGATTCCGGCGAGCCCTAGGATCCTAGCAGTTTCTACATTTTGAAATGAAAAGTCCTCCTTTATATTTTTAAGGAGACGAAAAGGACTTTGCACTACCTTTTGAAAGAATTTTCCGCATGGTCAAAAATCGCTTTGTTCAGTTATTCCTGCAGTGGTGCCATGGTATACATACATAAGCACACATATAAAACCATCGAAATATATTCAAAATAGGTTATGGAATACAACATATTATGTACAACGATTATATCATTACGTAACCATAACTACTCCGTGTCCGGCATTCCGTTCAGGTTTACCGCAGGTGTTGTTGGCCGTTGGTCATGGCCAAAATACAAAGACACAAACAAAAAAAAATTCAAATAATCAGCAGTCACGTGGTCATATCGGTATTTTCTCCTTATTGTTTCACTCCTAGTTGTTGGGCACTAGGTTCTGTTGAACCCACTTATGGAAATACCCAACATAGGGTTCGGTGACGCGAGGCTCCGCAATTTCGTTGCCGTCAGTCATGTTTTCCCAAGCGCCCGATTCTTTTAATTCGGGCGGGTAGTCTGGCATCGACGATTTCTGCATTCTGTCGGGAAACTGCCATTTAATGTCTTGGAAAAGTTTAGTGAATTCGTCGTGCCATTCAGCGGTCTTGTCCTGTCCGATGTCCCAATGTGGGGGCGGCGGGGCAAGGATGGCTTGAGCTCCATCGCTGAGTAGGTAGTCGAATGAGCATATATACCGGCGCACTCGACGCATAACCTTGCTGGGAGTATCCAGCAAACGACCTTCATGTGGTTTCGCTCGTAGGACCGTTTGGTATCCGCCAAGTATCATGATGGTTTTAGTATGCGGTGTGGCAATGCACGTCGCCAATCGGACTAAGAATTACATGGTGGCTCCTGGACATGCTAGGGCGAACCACCCTTTTGAGGCGGCCATGTTGACCAAGGGCGCCGCTAACGAATCGCCCAGAATCAACACAGTTGGCCACGTGACGACGTTATGGCGAAGGAAGGTTCGAATTTCCTCCAATAGGCGACCCATGATATTATGGCATGGTCGCGGTCGTTTGCCCAAGGTGATGTCTTCCGGCCCTAGGCCGATTCCCCAGAAAGAATCGGACCGATTCGCCTCGCGCAATTGAGCGCGCCCTGTTGCGAGAAGGGCGTTCTGGAACCGGGGAATTTTGAATTTTTCCAGCAGCACCGTCCCCCTGAGGTGAGGAAGTATTGGGCGGAGGCGGTCGGTTGTTTCCGAGTCTAGCAATTTTTGTTTGTTCCGGCGGGAGATGGCTTTAACGTCTCGAGCTCCCATTTTTAAGTCCGAAATGTCTTGCTTCGCCTGTTCCTCGTCGAATAAATATGTGACGAGGAGCTGGTATCCTTGCTCCGTTGAGGCGTATTCAATGGGCTACTGGTTTATGGTTTGGCCTAACGGAGCCATATTTGAAACTTCCGGCCATCACGTGCCTTTGGATAGGAATGTCTCGATTGGGGCACCATAGTTGATGGTGTAGTATGGCACACGAGGTTGTGGAATTTGTTCCATGTTGTTGAGTGATTTGATCCGGCGCTTCCTGCAATAGTATTCATCGACATTAGTGGCGGCTTTTGAGGGAGTTTGGTGGCGGGAGCTCGATTTTTCTGGAGTATTTCTTGAGTGACTCAAACGTTGCAACTGTCTCTCACGAGGCGGTTGTCTAGGAGGTCGGACCACCTCCAATCCGACATCTTCAGGTCGTAATTGTCTTTGTCCACTGTCCTCGTCAGGGTCCAAGTCCGGATGTGCGGATAACATGTCCTCGATGTCGTGTTCGTCAAATATATCTTAAAAGGGTTCAAACATGTCGTGCCGTGCACGTGCACTGCCAGATGGGTAGCCCATCGGCATGACAGGGTCACGATGTCGAGTCGGTGGAGCGAGAGGTATAGTCCGTCGAGCTGGTGCAGTAGTTTGGGATTTTAAACGTCGGGTGTCAAGACGTGGTATTATGATTCGAGCTTCTTCTCCATGTGGTAGGTGTTCTTCATACCAGCGACAATGGTCCCTGGCCTGTCTATGTGGCTGTCGGCGAATAGGTTTAGGGGGTTCTTCTCTCTCCTTGACTTGGCGTGAAGAGGGTCCCATCTCGGGAGATCCCTCACTCTCCTCTGTCGGGGGGTCAAGTTCAAAGTGGGGCCTTCGGCGGGGTCCCGGTAGAAGGCGACTAAGGGGTATTTCATCCTCCTCATCTTCCCAACTAACTTGTGATCGGGCTCTGGCTGGGGTTTGTCTACGTGGCTTGGCGCGTGATGGTTGCGTTAGAACTCCCTTAAGGGTGGAGGGAGCGCTGCGCGGCGGCGCTCTTCCCTTCCTTCCGGTAGAGGAGCCCCCGGTTGATTCGCCAACGGTTGATATTGTCTCATTGTCCTTGTCTGCAATTCGTGGTCGTAATCGTTTCGGTCGACCGCCTTCCGAAGACTCGGGAGGTTGGCGTTGTTTACTTGTGTTCTGCTTACTTGCTTCACGTTGTCGAGCTAAGCTTTCAATAAATTCTTCGACAATACCGTCGGCTACTATTTGGTCATCCGAGGGGTGGTATTGTATGGGAGATCCCCTTAAGTATTCCATCAGTTCAGTTGCGTCCTGTATTTCTCCTCGTGGCGCGAGCGGCTTCCTCTCGCTTCCTCCTTATTTCTTGCATTTCCCATTCCCATTGCGCTAGCTCATTTTGTCTTTGGGTGGTCCATCGGCCAAAGGATGGTACCTGTGGACCCTTAGTTCCCTGTTCGTGCAAGGGTGTCAATAGGGGTGGAATTGTCCACCGGTGGGGTGGTGTCGTAGAGTCGATTGTTTCAGATGACGTGGTCTCCGAGCTTACGGATGATACTGGTTCATTAGTCGGTGTAGGGGGTTGGACTTGCTTTCGTCGGGGTTTGGGCTTAGGTTTTGGTGTTAGTACAGGTTCCGGAGGAGGTTGGTCAGTTGTTGGGGCGGATTGTGCGGGTTGTGGTCTAGGAGGGGTATAGTATGGTGTGATCCATTCGTCTGGAACATTGTCCTCTAACGTGGCTTCGAATCCTTGTGGCATCAGGGGTGAGTGTGGGAGTGGGGTAGGTGGGGCGGAGTATGCTTGACGAGGCTTGGGATATTGTTGTTCATAAGACGCTATAGGTTCGCGGTAGGTATGGTATGGTGTCACTGGCTTGTCTGATTCAGTCACTACGCGTTGTGTTTGGGGGCTGCGGGATGTCTTGGTAGCGATTGCGGCTCGACGTTGGGCAGGCGTAAGAGGCGAGGTTTGGACAGCATCTTCAACGGCTGACGTTGGAGATATAACTGGTTCTGGAGTGTGGGGCGAGTGCTCGTCCGGGTCTTGTGAAGCGAGTAATTCCACGAGACCTAGGTCATTTACATTGAATGGTCGCAGTGTACGACCGTCACCTGAGCGTTTCAGCGTTAGAGGCCTGGTAGGTTCGTCGGTCCGAACTGCTCGTTCCTGCTCCCGTAGATTTACTGGGGCAGTATGTTGTCCATACTCAGGCGAGAAAGTGCCAGGGGGTTTATCGAGTGCGTAAGATAACTTAACGGGGTCTAGGGTAGCGAGTTCTTGTGATATAGCGGGCCATTCAGTGTCTGGGGTTCTATCGTGGTCAGAAAGGGGGAGTCTGTTTTGTTGTGGGGCTCCTGAGGAGCCTTGAGACAGAATGGTCAGCTGCTCTACTGCGGCGCGGTGTATGTCTGCTTGCGCTTGCGTGTATTCTAAATTAGGTTCTCCTACCTCTACACTGGCGACGTCGGATGCACCATCAATTTCCTGGCGCAACCGGTCGACTGCTTCTAGGTCTGAAGCCTGTAATTCCCTGGCGAAGTATTTGTCAGCGAGAATAGTTTCTCCGGGTTCCTGTAGTGCAGCCTCAATATATGCGGGAGGGACTGCTTTAAGTAAATCAGCCATGTCGGGGAAACTGCTTCACGGGCGATAGCATGGTTTGGTGCGATTTATGTGGACGACATGATCGGAAGCATTAGGTTGTCCGGGGAGTTTAACGCAAATGCAAGGGAGCATTATTTTAGTAATCTGGTATGGTACACACCACCTACGTTCTAATTTGTGCGATAGTCCTGGTGTCGTATAGTATCGATAGACCCATACATGGTCATTAACTCGATAGTCGGGGACCTTGATCTTGCGATTGTAGTAGCGTTTCCTGTATTCCCGAGCAGATTGCATGGATCGATAGGCTCGATCCGTGATGGTGGCTAACCACCGTTGTACATTAGCACGATATGCTTCGGCTCCGGGGTAGCGTCTCCAATCAGTTTGTGTTTCGATTCCGCCCGGTACTCGGGGTTGGAATCCGTGCATAAGCATGAATGGTGGATAATGCGTGGAAGTGTGTACGGCTGAATTGTAGGACATGATGCAATACGGCAGAACTTCATCCCAGGTAGTATGGTCCTTTTCAGGTAGTGCTTCTCTTAGGAGAAACAGTAGGGTACGATTAAAACGTTCAATTTCTCCATTTGCCTTTGGGTTATAGCTGAGTGTTTCGCGTTTAAATGTATGGAGTCTAGCGCAAAAGGCTTCCATTACTTCGGAGACGAAACATCCGCCTCGGTCGGACACTAGTTCTTTGGGTGCGCCGTAGCGGCACGCCACGTCCTCGACGAAAACCTTGGCTACAATCTTAGCGGTTTGGTCCGGCAAAGCAGCAGCAATTACTAGTTTCGTGAACTGGTCGATAAAGGCAATATTTACCTATTTCTGTTTCGGGATAGCAACCGAGTGTCCAGTATGTCGACAAACATGCGATGCATGGGCGCACTAGCCAGCGGGTTCTCTCCGAGCGCGGCTCGAACGTTGTGTGGTAGATTGCGTGATCGCTGGCAGAGTACACATCGCTTAACATACTCGTCACGTCCTTACCCATGGTTTGCCAGTAATAGAACTGCTTAAGTTTGCTCAGTAGTCGATCCCTACCTGGATGACCACCAAATAATGTGTCGTGTTCATGTTTGAGTATTTGTCGTATGAGCAGTCGTGGTACGTCGTATAGTTTAGGTCGATGGTCGTTTGGCATGATGGGATATAAGTATAAAATGGCAGTGTCGGGGCAGAGTCTGTAATGGTGGGCCTCTAGTTTGAGGGCGGTCGCTGCCTTTTCGTCGGCGGGCGACTGTCGTGTATGCAAATACCACCAAATAGGACCAAATTGTTTATCCCTGCGTTGAATGTATGGTAGGTAATTGAGAAGGTTCCTCCCTTCATATTGTTGGAAGTGGGGTAGGTATATGTGTTCTCCAGTGTCATAGACCTGTTCAGGGCATTGTAGTTGTATTCGAGGTCCGCATGCGTAAGCGACCCTAATTAAAGTGTCATATTCCTCCACTTCGGGTAAACCTCCATATCTCTGTCTAGCGTTTGTCTGTAGCGTCCGTGGTCTAGCGGGTTCAGGCGTACCAGCCGTGGCACGGGTCGAGCTTCCACTTGCCGCAGCAGGGGCAGGCGGTGTCGGAGCGGTCGGGGGTTCCTGTGGTTGCGGGGGTCTGGCGGAGGGGTCGGGTGCGGAAGAGGGTCCGTGGGTCGGTTCATCAGTGGATTCTGGCGGTCCTGGGGCAATCGTCCGTCTCCAGGGTACCTCAACTCCTTCAGGCCATGGGTCGTCTACGTCTCCACAGAAGATGAAACGTGTTGGATCCGGTAGGGGATCATAACCAGGTCCTCCGAACATACGATAGAAGCGTTCCCGAACATATTCAGGTGGTAGGGTGACGGGAGCGTCCAGGGGAAGTCCCATGAGTTGTCGAATAAGTCGTTTCCAAACTTCTTCGGTGGGACGTCGACGGGGCGGTTTAGCTGGAGCTTTGCCTTTACCACGATCTGGTCCTTTAACAGCTACAGCAACCATTCGAGGATGGTCCTGTTCGTCCTGTTCAGCTTCGTCCGAAGAGTAGGAAAATTCCACGTCATGTCGAGGATCGCGTGAAAGTCCGTCAGCATTGGCATATGCCTTGCCTGGCCTATATTCAATGTTGATGCCTCCGAACTCCATCAGTAACTCGCTACGCCATTGAGCTAGTCTCGAATTTCGCGGTGGTCTCTCGAACAGTGCCTTGAGTGGCTTATGGTCAGTCTCAACATGGAATTCGTGTCCAAGGAGGTAGTGTCGGAAGTGTAAGGCGGCCCATCGAATGGCAAGAGCTTCAGTCTCTATGCCAGGATATCGGCGTTGATAGTCCACGAGTGACTTGCTCGCGTAGGCGATTGGCAGGGTCCCTTTATCGGTTTTCTGTGAAAGCACGGCCCCTAAGGCATATCCAGAAGCGTCCGTTTGGAGTATGAAAGGTTTAGAAAAGTCCGGATATATGAGTAACGGTTCTTGTACCAGGGCCTTACGTAGTTTTCCGAATGCTTCCTCGCATTGCGGTGTCCACTTAAATTCACTGTCCTTCCGTCGGAGTGCGTTGAGCGGTTCGCAAATTTCAGAGTAGTGTGGTATAAATTTGTGATAGTATCCTACAAGTCCTAAGAAGCTCTACAATTGTTTGAGAGTCTCCGGTCGTTTGTAATTGTCTATAGCGGCCGTTTTCTCGGGATCTGGTTTGACCCAGTCAGAACTAATAATGTGTCCAAGGTATTTCAATTGTTTCTGCCCAAATTGGCATTTTGAAGGTTTTAATTTGAGATTTGCCTTGCGGAACCTGTCAAATACTGTTATCAAGTCCGCTAGGTGTTGTTCGAATGTGGGTGAAAAGACCAGTATGTCGTCCGTGTAGATGAGGCAGCGTTCCTATTCTAAGCCCTTTAATATGATTGACATGCACCTTTGAAAGGCGCCTGGTGAGGAGTTCAGTCCAAATGGCAGAACGTTGTACTTATATTGTCCGTGGACAGTGACGAAGGAGGTCTTCTCCTTGGTCTCGGGGTCCAGTTCTAATTGCCAGAAACCTTTGTTAAGATCTAAACTAGACATGAATTTGGTGTTTCTGAGACATCCCAGTATGTCATCTATGCGGGGCAGTGGGTATAGGTCACTTTCTGCAACTACGTTGAGCTTACGGAAGTCGACACACAACCGCAAGGTACCGTCACGTTTGGTGACGTAAACTATGGGAGAACCCCAAGGTGAATCTGATGGCGTTATTAGATCTGCTTCTACCATATTGTTTAATTCCTCACGCAAGGGCTCTCGCAATAAGTGTGCTAGGCGGTAGGGTACCTGTTTAATAGGTCTTGCGTCTCCAGTGACTATCCTATGTTGGTGTACTCCACATCTTCCTAGATCAAACGGATGTACACTGAATATGTCTGCATTCTCAGAGATAGTCGTTTTCAATTGTTTGAGCTCGAAAGGGTATAGGGTCGTTTGTCCAAAGTCAATTTTACTCAAAACTTGTATAGATCGCTCGGTGTCAATAGTCTTCTTTTGTTCGCTTATAATTTGTACAACGTTGTCTCGTGTAACTCCAATGTTATTACATTGCTTAGTGCGCTTCGGAGGGTCGAGTTGTAGCAAACGCTTATTGCTGTCGTATAAGAACTCGACCTCGTTGTCGTCAAGCATCTCAATATGTCCTATCGTTTGTCCGGCATGTATAGCAACGGGGAAGTTCCCAAAGTTCATCAGCGCTATTGGGATCATGCGTTGGCCAGTAAGTACCAGAGAGTGGGCGATAGCAACGTCCCTGATAAAGGGGTCTAATACGAACAAAGCTTGACCGGTCGGTGGTTGGGTGATTTCCGGGATGGCGTTGATGAACAACTCTTCGTTTGGTGGTACTTGAGTGTATTTCCTGGTTACTACGTTGATGACTGGGGGTCTATAATCCCCTTGGTCGGCGAAAGGCGCCGAGCAGTTTTCAGTTCCATTGGATAAGTCCAGGCAGCGGTCTTTGAAGTTTATGGCGACGTATGGTAGTAATGCCATGAAGTTGGTACCTAAGATGCATTCGTACTGAGTGTCGGTTGTTACCTGAAAGTCACACGGCGTACTTAACGATCCTATTGTGATCGGTGCCTTCACGACTCCGCTTATGGTCAATTCTTGTTGTGTAGCCGATACTATACGGGTAGTGTTCGTGTCGCGAGGGACCAGTCCTAAACGGGCAGCTAGTGCTTGGGACATGATTGAGACGTTAGCTCCAGTGTCTACAAGCGTCATAACTGTGGTGCCAATTATGGTTGCATTAATAAACAATGGAGTGTTGCCTGCATTCATAGTGTTTAGTTGTCTAGTGAGCATACCTTGACGAGGTGCACGGCGGGAATCACGAGTGGGAGCGACAAATAGTTCGTCGTCTTCGATGAAGACAAGTTCTTCCTCGGATGAGTTACGTGACGTTAGCAACCTGTTCGAACGACGTGGGGCACGGCTGGACGCAACGGACATGCGTTCCCGAAGGCCCAACCGTGACCTCAGTCGGCGAGGTTCTGTCTGTATGAGGGAAGTCGTCCTCCGCGGGTGGGGCACTCGGTAATCGGTGCTTCGCTCTAATCCAACGAATTGCTTTCTTAGGCTTACTATCGGTCTTAATTAATCGTCCGCGACATGGGAACCATCGGGGAATATAATATCCGTACTTAGGTGGGACCTTACATTTAGTCATGAAATAGATCAGACTGATCAGTCCTACAGCGACGGTGATGAGGAAGTAGGGCAAGAATCCCGTGTATTCCACAGCGGGGAGGTTAACCACGCTACGTACTTGATCCTTAGCTATCTGCGCGACCCGCAAATTGATAGCCTTGGCGTTGTCGAGTGAGTCCCACGTCAGAGGTCTTAACGTGATACCGGATAGCCGGTCAATAGTAATATTGGGTCCAAATTTTATGGTAATTTTCTCGGGTTTCAACATGCTAGTAAGCACGATTGACCCTACAACCAACTGAGTGTAGTTTTCGTGTGGGAACCACAAAACTCCATTTGGCGGTACCGTTATTGGCTTACCCAACGTAACGTGAGCTAGTTGTCTTCGATTTGTCAATACAACCTCAGGTTCACTAGTCCGAATTAGTACCCCTTGTATAGTCGTGTGTATGGACGTGTCATTGGCAAGTGGACCTATCAGGGAACGGTTGCTGCATGTATGTTTAATGGTCTCAGGCACATGTTCACCTGCAATAATCCATTCTAAACAATTTGTAATATGATCGGTTATTAGCGCGTGCGGTTCACAAAAAGCGATTCCTGGTCTTTGCTTGCATGCTCCCAAATTTAACGATTCCAAGCGAATGTGCCCTAAACGGGCGGCGTATTGAGGCAGCGGCAATCTCAGTTGCGTTAGCGTGGCGGGTGCGTTCCAGCCAATGTTGTAGATCCAAAAATATGGTCGAACATCATTGCGCATCAACAATGGTAATTGCAAAATGAATCCAAAGCGGAATGCGGTTAAATCCACGCTCACAGGCATGACGCGACCGAACTGATAGGCGAGGCTAGGCTCGCGCATGAGGATAGTCTTGGAAATACCTGGATCCATGGAAAACAGCCGTCGTAACATAACGACATCGATAACGGCGGGAGATAGTTCGCCGTTGAGCATGGATTCCATTATAGCTTGTACCGACGAGCGCATATTGGCTCGAAGGATGTGATCTATTAGCTGGTGTTGCACGTGCGCGATCTCTTTCTGATCGGCACACCTAACCTGTTCTATCATAGAGACTACCTCTTGCATGCTATGCTGTAGGAATGCGTAAATGTCCTCATTTGCTCGGGTCAGTTGCCTTATGGCTTTAGTGTTTTGAAAGGAGACATCATTTGTCTCACGCATGAATTTCTCGAGGACAGTTACATGTTGGCGAACATTGTTGATGTGTACTACATTAGAAAAAGCCATTCCCAGGCCCAAGAAACCTAAGACGGCACTTGCGGCGGCGGCAATTAAGCTAGCAAAGCGCTTTTCTCTTTTATTCGTAAGGTCGCATAATTGTTCGTTCGCGACGCAGAAGGAATGCACCAATAGCGAATAATAATTAGTGTCCAGTACGCCGTGATAGGCGTCATCTAGTTCACGTTCCAAGGCATTCTGGGTTTCGTGAAACTGTGGGTATTCAGTGTAATTGACCTTCCTGCAGCAGTCAGCGCGACATGATCCGTTAGCTTCGTCAGGTGGACAGAATTTGCTCACGTAGGGATCGGACTTACGTTCCCAATCGCGAAGGGATAACTGCAATACCACTGGCAAATGCGTTGTATTGTCAGAGGTGACCGCCAGGCCCTGTGGCTCGATGACCACTCCTACCTGTCGATTGACAAAAGCATCTAAGCGCGAGATTGAGTCACTAAATGGCGAAAGTGTCGCGCGTGTAGAGCTAAGCGCTGAGAGCCAAAGTAACAACAGAATAGTACAGACCCTCCACATTCCTGAAGGATGGCCGAGGCCATTACTAAGGCTCGGTGAAGAGGGTCGTACCTCATTTCGATCGGGTTCCCTCATGGTCTCGTTATTAGCAACTTGTTCCGTAGAGTCGCTTTTAGTCTCCTCGTCGCTCATCTCCGTGTCACTCGACTCAGTTGTGCTTTCTTGCTGGGCGGAATCGCTATTGGAGTTATCCTCCGATTCTCCGTCGGATGAGTCGAGGTAAGCGGCTAAGGCCGTGGTTAGTTGTGCGTTCAAGTTCGGGACGGAACAGTTAGTGTCATCGTGCGGAAATAAGCATAATTCCGAAATTAAGCGATGCCTGCCCAATTTCAATCCAGCAGACGTGTCTCCTTCTGTCTCAAGCAGTCCAGCAATGTCGGGGCGCCGCAAAATTCTCAATCGTGCGCTTAGCAGTACTAGTCGAGCAAGTCGGTGGGTTTCGTCGTCAAATTCCATATTGCTCATTGCCTGGTAAACAAAGGAATTGATCGGAACACCTCGAGTGTCTTGGTTCCGATAGATGAATTCTATCAAATAGGGCGCCTCGCACAAAAGGTCGTGTAGCTCGAGGTTCGCCTCGCGGAAAGTTTTCTGCATTCTGGCCGATTGAATTCCAACATAGAAAGGCCAATGAGGTGCAACGTATCCATCCGGGAGGATGGACGCGCAAGCGGTACTCAGCGTACCATCGTAAAGTCCACCCTCCTCGTTCACCGTAAAAGTAACAACTTAGATCTATATCTCGCGAATCTTTTGTATGGCGTTCTTGGCACTGGCGGCATACCGGATCCCTACTCAACTCTTCCTCGAATTCTCTTTCGATGACCTGTTGGAGCGTGTGGCCATTCACGCATTGGCCCACCAGTTCTACGAAAGATTCCAACGAAGCAAGAGTCACGGGACCAAGATACATTCCCGTCATGCAGTGGCCAATTGGAGAAGCCATACCTAATATACTGCTTAGCATGGCGGCGTATCGCTGTAAGGTGGGGCGTGTACTAACCTCAAAACGGAGCTGAAAAAGTCGGCTCAGATTGTTTAGCTGTTCCATCACAAGTATTACTCTCCGATAAAAGAGAGCCTGCGGTTGCAATGCCAACGGCTGTCCGAAGTCAGCATTAATCTCGCTAGCCCTAAAGTTAATCGGTATGAGTCCCTCAGCCGATTCGTTATGCGCATCCTCGGCCAATTCGATGCAAGGGAATCGATAAGCTACAGTCTCGGTGTGATTTGCGGTCATAGTGAACAGTGTGTCGTTCCCGAGGATTCGGTTTCGTTCCTCGTCCGTTAATGCTCTAACTCTTTCAAGTTCTATCGGCGTATTATTGGGAAGGCAAAGTCCAGACATGTCCAATAGTCGTTCGTCCAGTTGGTGTATACGTTCGTCATTAGCTTCTCGAATAAAATTAAGTAAATTCTCTCGTCCCGTGCACGTGTCCGAGTCCTCACTAATCAAACTCATTGAGTCCTCCGAATTACCCGGGGACATACATGGTCTCCCTTCGATGGATTCCTCAGTGGTCGTGCCTATGTCGATGGGGTCACCCGAATTACCCGAGGGCATACTAGGAGCCTCTTCGACGGGTCCCAATATATCGCTGGAGATGTCGACCAACGTATCAGTGGAGCCACCTAAATTACCCAGGCGCATACAAGGCGTCCCTTCGATAGGGTCTCCATGAACGGTCTCGACCAATGGATCCGAACTTATCTCGTTCACACTTCCCGTAGCGATACTGCCGCTATCGCTGCCTTCACTCAGATCGTTTCCTCCGGCGGCACCGTCTCCTTCCTCAGAACGAATAGACAATTGACTGGCTCGCAGGCTTAAATCAATGCCATCATCTGATGGTGCACGCGGGAGTTCGTTGTTGTGTTCGCGATGCACTTCCCATACCCCTTCACTATGCCACTCTCGTGCGTCAGGGCTGGGTCGCGTCGGTACCAGTCGGCGTTCGGATCCACCCAATTGGCCCAGAATTCCTCGTCCTACAGCATACGTTCCTCATCAATCTCGCTATCATTGCACTCATCGTAACTATCCTCAGGCTCCTCGGGCGCAATAGTCACGCCGTATTCAGGCTCATCCTCTAGTTTATTTCCGTCATTAACACATTCCTGTGGGGTATCCCGATTTAGATTACATATTTTCGCTTCGCTAACATAATTCGCATCGCTCGCCGCGGATCCGCCTCGTTCAAAAAGGAGTTCACTCGACTCCTTCAATTTATCCGACTCAACAAATTCAACACACTCAGCGTTATCCTTAACGCTGACTTCACTACAAGATTCATTGAAAAATCTTAACTCAGTGCAAGTAACGTCGCTGCGCGCTTCAACGACGCTGGGCGCGACGGAAGCCTCACAATGCGATGGGCATTCTTTATTCCCAACCCGACCATCTACATCCCCGTACCTGGGCAGACCCCGGGCAATACTTTCAGCCCCAACGATCATACCCGCTTCATTGGCGCGATCGGCCGCGAACCCGTCGCTACCTCCGCATGGGTGCGGGTGACAAGGGCGGCACCGGTCAGCATCAAGGAAGGACCCAATGACCGTGGAACCCCTTGCCAATGAGGTCGGGAAAGTCACCTCAAGTCCATCAGTAGCATACTTCGCCGGCTCGAAGTAGCATTCAATTACATCAACATCACTTCCATTATCATCTTCCAAAAATTCGCTAAGGCTACAAGCGTGTCCTAACTTAGGCAAATCAATACACTCATACGACACACAATTCTCATCATCACACAAGAGACGACCCGCGCGGCGGTCCGGCCCACATACTACATCATACGACCTATAATTTAGAACGGGACTAGGGCCAGGCGGCCCTGATGAGACGTCTTCATCGTCCAACCTAGCCTCCCTCGTCCCTGGTCGTTCGTCGACCTCTAAAAACTCCACGGGTGCCTCACACGGCGACCCGAATAAATCCAATTCCTCCTGAGCCATATCAACGTCATCAGCTTACCTGCCGGAATCATCAACATCAACACTCTCAACACACGGATGGCCAGCCACAGAGGAGGAAAAAATAACAATGGCTCTTAAAATACAACAACATCATCCTCACTCACAACCTCTGCAGTCATCTCCAAAGAGCTGGGGGTCCCGGAATTCCCCTTGAGGTGATTCCCTGGGGAGAGCCGGTTATAAAATCAACACTTCCTTTAAAATCGCTCAACCTATAATTTTGAACATAACCGTCTTCCATTTCTTCGCAAATTTCCATACTACCATTACTATCCTTCACTGCAGTTAAAGTTCGTTCGTTCGTTCCGAGCCCTCGCCTGGCCGGATAGTTCGATTGATCGATCCTTCGCTCGCCTCGCTGTTCGCCATTTACTTCGCTCGCAGACATATATACCCGTGGATCAACACCTGCGCTAGGTGCGTCCACACATAACATAGACAATCCCTCTCCCAAGTATCCCTCTTTTTGGTGTTTTGTATTTTCTTTGCTAGATACAGTGTTAGCAAGCTCAATTCCGTATTGTTCGTCGTCCAAGTCCCTAGGGCACAATTCTATAAGTCCGGGGCTGTCCATACCCTGAACTAGGTCACGACTCCGTGGAAGACGCGCGGAATCAGCCCAAGAAGTGGTCGTGATCACGTTCAGGTGTCTCTCAACGAGTCCTTCCATAGTCTCAAAATCGTCCAAGTCATCGTGTCTGTCTATCAAATATCCGTCATCACCGTACAATGGTTCGTCAGTGGTCGCGATGGCATTCACTCGTCCAGTCGGTTCACTATGCCCTAATTTACCTTGAATCATACCTAGTTCGCGACTGAGCACTTCTAATCGATGAGATGTAGCTGGGCTTGGTTCTCTATTTCCATTGCCTTGCGATGCGCTGCAATTCAATTGGCATCGCCGACGCGGTACAGCACCGCTGTTTCGGTTGCTGTCGTCCCGTGAATAAAATCGACCAGACTGCGGCTGCTGGGGCCCCATGCTTCTGTTCGGTTAGGGTCGTTCGCTTTGGGCTCGTTGGTAGCCGTAGGCCTGTGCCGGCCGGTTGTTGTAATTGTCAGCTGGGCGGTTGGCACCATATTCCCCGTTTCCGCGATTATTATTAGCGAATCCCGGCGGTGGTCGGCCATATTGCGATCCCGCTTGATTCGGGCCACTAGGCCGCATTCCAGCGTTGGGTGGATTGTTCCAGCCGGAATTATTCCGATATCCGTTTCCGTTTTCGACTCGCCGAAACTGCGGCGGTGGGCCTCCTCGGCCCGCATTGTAGTTATCGTTTCGTGGATAGGCACCCACACCATTTCTTGGTCCCTGCTGCCCTGGCTCTCGGCGCGCAGCTCCAGATGCGTAGGCTGGGGCTGGGTCGACATTGCGCGGCGGGCCATTCACAGCAGCGGGCAGGAAACGCACGTTGTACGGGCATTCACGCATAATGTATCCTGGCTCTCCGCAGCGATAGGAGGTAATGTGCGGCATCGGCAAACACGGCGGCGCAGCAGGTGAGCCGGGCACGAACGCCGGCGCGAGAGCGTTAAGCGTTCTCGACCCTCTTATCAATTACATCCAGCAACCGACTTATTGTACCGCTGTTGTTATTATTTGCCTTGCGGTGCTCCTCCACCATGTTTTGAAGCTGTGTGATCAGGCCTTCACCTCCTTCCTCAAGTACCGATTTTACAGTATTAGCGCGAGGCTTACTAGCGACGGGCGCGTCTGGCTCAGGGCACGCAGTGCTAGCGTCCTCGTAGCGTTTAGCAACACCCACGGTATCCCGAAAGGTCTCACACTCATGTATCTGGTTGAGGACCTGCCTACGCACCTCCGGGCGAAAGCCTCTTTGGAAAAACATGTGAAGCATGGTATCCCTCTGTTCGTCTTCCAAGTCGGGAAAAGCACGATCACACTAATTCTGCAACTATAAGCCGTACATTGCCACTGGTTCATTTGCTCCCTGTTGCTTAGTACACAGTCCTGACAATGATTTCTCAGGACGGCGAGATGATGAGAATAGGAAGCGTAAGTTGGCGACTAATCCTAGAAAACTTTGGCGTTTTCCCGGTGGAAGGCCCTCGAAGGCCTCCCTTGCCGGTCCACGCAAAAGAGCTGGGACACAAATTAATTTTCGACGATCGTTCCAACCATTAGCGTTGGCGAGACGATTATACATCCGAACCCAATCCTCGAAGTCTTGGCCTCCTGGTTTCCCATCAAAAGTAGGCATGTCCAGTAGTGGGATCATAGGAGGACCAGCCGGTTGGGTAGTCAGATGGTGTAGAATAGCGTTAGCGGTGTTCGGTTCCAGTCCAGGTGAGTCGGATGTTTCTCCTCGACGGAGTTGTCCAAGGGGCCGAGGCGGAGGCGCACCAGTGCCGGCGGCACGTCGGAATCTGGCACGTAAGTCATCCTCCATATGTCCGTCAGTCCAGCCAAGGAAGTCGTCGGTTTCCGGATCTCCAGTATGACCTGCGGGAGGGTCCATTAACACAGGGATAATAACTCAGAATTACAATACAGGGGTGAATTCGACAAGCGTTATGCGAACACACTGAAATGCGTATGTACGGCGTTACCAGGTACCTCCGTCAACAAAATCCCGACTAAAATATCCACCGAAAATGCGCGTTTAGTATAAATGAAACCCAACAATCCAAATCAGAGAGGTAACTAAATTACTTCCCTTGACACAAGCAACAATTTTCCTTTAAATGCACAACAGCGCCAATCAACAGTACCGAAATAGAGTACGACAAATCGAACCAGAACGTTGCGTAAAAATGGTTATAATACACTAAGCAAAACAATTGTAGATGCGTTAGCTTTAACCAAAAGTAATGATAAGCACAATAACGCTAGGCAAAAGCAAGTACAAATAAGGTAAAAACGAATAGAGTTAAATTTACAGTGTTCAAATGTCCTCCAACGAATATCCAACGGGTGGCGGTCGTTCCAAAAGCACGGCAACCAATTGTCCAGTTAATGTTCCAATAAAGCGACTCGTAAATACCCACAACGCAACGGAGACGAATGACACCGATGGCTTTGACAACCGAACTCGACGACAGTCCAATAGTCGAAATAGCACCGCGCGTCGGAGCAGGTGAATGTTACCGTCGATAAGATGAGCAGATGACTAGGCCGACTCGATACGTCGAAATCCCCAACAGTTAATGAGCACTGCTAGTTGAGTCACGTTAGTCCCAGCTGGCGATTATCAAGTCAAGCGTCCGTACAATGCGGCTCTCCGAAGTAACTGTCGATATGAAGATGGCTTCAAAGTCCCGATAGTCGAATAAGCAGTCGGCCGTCGAATAGACTAGCTGAATGAAAATTGAGCGTCGCAAACCAGCACGGTACAAGTAAATTCCCGTAACGATTACAACGAGCAAATTAGTATGCAGTGATATAAGTAAGTAAGTTAATTAAGTAAGCGGATTAGGTATAACAAAAGCAGACAACTCCTGAAATAGTGCCCGCCGGTCCAATATAAACAAAGCCAACGATGTCCGAGGGGTCACAGGTCGAAACATCGGACGGGTTAGTCCGGAACAGAAGTCTCTTGAACGTGGCGATGTAAGCGGGGCCTAACGAAAAATTAGGTACAAGGGCACAAAATAAACGCGACGCACAAATATTAAAAACACTGATACAAATATACGACAGGTTGACAGTGTAGAGACGCCACAACGTGTCTTAGTTGCGAGATGTCCAAGCAAAACCAAAGCCCTACCCTATGTGAATATCATTTGAAAAAGTTTCCTAATAATCCCACAAGCAACTACCATGGTTACGATCACCGAAAGAAAATGGACGCCTCACGGCGTATGTATTAGACGAAAAAATTTAAACTCCCATCGTGGGGTTGAATAAAATTTTAGACGCCTCACGGCGTGGCCCCCAACGATGTAATAACGGTGACGCAGCTGCATGGCGCAACTTCCTAACACCATGCCCTTACGACCCCGGCTATCATAACCTCAAGGGCGGACCATAAGTTTTACAGTTAGGACACTTTTCTTGGTCAGACCCAAGAAGTTACGGAGCTTAGCAGGCCGCAGGCGCGCTTCACGGGGTGTGTTCGGACCCCGCCCGATTGGTTGCGCACGTGTCTAGTATCTTGGCATGATTGCTGAGGTCCCCCAGGGAGGTTGACACCGAAACCTGCTCACAGGTCATAATGTCAAACCGATATTCCCTGTCCTACTCTAATGGAAGTTGTTTAGTCTAGCGTAACCTAAAGTAAAATGCCTGATAAGGTTGAATTTACAAGGCAAATTTTGAGTTTTACTTAGTTTGTCCTTAGCCGAACACTTTATCCGTTGTAGCCATGTGGCCCCCACAGGGTTCGGACATTCCCTGAAATGTTTAACGTCGGACTATCTATTTTGTATCATGATAATTTTGACTGTGTTAGTATCGAGTGATAGGGTTTCCTAATAAATTTCGTGCTTCTGCCGAGCATGATAATTTCACGAACGAGTCGAATAGATAATTCTGTGGACCTACCTCGCCATAATTTCGTCTCTATCGTAAACAAACAATGGTGGCGAACCGCACGTGTCAGGGCTTGGAATGTTCCCCTCGTCAAGCCGTGACACGCAGGGTTGGCCCGTCCATCCGGACGCACTTATAGCGCTTGCGCATAAACAACAGTGGACACTAGGAATGATTTTCAACGGTTTATTCCAGAATATGTACAATACAGATCAGATACAAGCGGTTGAAGCATTGTATAAGCGGAAACTTTGAGAGTATCGTGCTCGTTCATTCCCTTGTCCGCGTCTAGTCGGGGCGCGAGGAGGTGCGAGCGAGTATGTTCCCGGACAATACCGGACCAGAATCTATACCCAAGGCGTTCAACTAAGTCCGCTGTCGCTCGGGTTATGTGTCCTGGCACGCTTCGAAGTTCGCTCTCTATGACGCGGCGCGATACGGGGTGGAGGGAGAATATGGAGAAAAACTCGAGCAACGTCCTAGGTTCGTCGCGGGACTTGCCGAACGACGAAAGCTAGGCGGGCCGCTCGGATACCGACTGTACGGAGGTCCACGGCATACGATTGCAGCTACGCGGGTCAGGGTACACGACTGAGTTTCCTTCATAAACAGGGTGTAAATTAAAGTATAGCAAGAACAGCACTTCATAGTACAGATCTGAACAAGGTTATATGAATCAAATCAATTATGGTACAATTGTTCAGTGCATGACTAGGGATAGTTACGCAGGCACAGTACAAGCGACCGAACAATAACAATGATCATGGCGTAGACAAGATACCACTATGTTAGATCGGAGTACAATAATCCCGTCCAGTGTACACTCTTGATCCTGCCAGTCCTGTCCACCGTCCCTATCGAATATCTCACAACGTTTCGTCCTCAAAACCAACTTTTGCGCTAATTTCCAATTGCTTTTGTCTCCTTGTCTCCAGTGGTCCAGCCACGAGTTTGATTATCCCGAGTCCTTAAAATTCACGTAGGGTGAGCCTATAACGGTGAGGGTTGATTTCGGTAGTGGAGTAATAGTTAGACTACTTACTATTTGTCGGAGGCGTCGTTTTACTCACGTTAATGGGTCGTCCCTAGTCGCTTTTCGGCAGCCTAGACCGGAGGGGCACGCACAAGTGCCGTCTTGGGTGGTTTCATAGGCGACCAATATGTTCTAGTCGTTTTGAGGGGGTGTTTGTACACATTTTCTAATCGGGACCAGGTTGGCACTGTGGGGTGCGTTTGGTCTTGGCGTAGGGGACACGGGGCGCTTGGCCCTCGGACGCGTCTGCGTCCCCTTTTTTGGATGTTGTTTCTTTGGTTGGTTTCTTTCTCTT
This sequence comes from Trileptium ribeirensis, assembly GCA_030248225.1. Lineage (NCBI taxonomy): Eukaryota > Metazoa > Nematoda > Enoplea > Enoplida > Thoracostomopsidae > Trileptium > Trileptium ribeirensis. Next base: position 42,613 of record JASANE010003765.1, read on the forward strand.
TTCTTTTCTTGCTTTGCTTCTTTTGTTTCCTGTGTTGCCGTTGTCTTTGCCGTCCTCTCTCTATCGCTTATCCTATTGCCTTATTACACTGTACACATCGAAATTGTAAAGTGTCTCAACTGCACTATCGAACGCGTGCAGTTGAATTATCACTGAAATTTTAATAAATTTGTTCAGACCTCGATGGTCGAGCGGTTAAAACCGAAAGATCTGCAGCGGACTTAAATTCTCCGTGCAGGATCAAAACCTAGCAAGGGAAACTGAAAAAGGAGAGACAAAAACAGCAAAAATCGAAGCAAGGGCATACATAGTACATAGCCTAACGGGCCACCAGTGATAAAATAGAAAATTGCTTAAACTCAGCGATCAAGTCGCTCCAAAAAGAAAACGGGGTTTTGCACTTACTCGGTTTGGGGTCGAAACGATTCGCGAGAGGTCGCGATTTTGTCTTTTATTTAAGTTCGGGGATTGCGATTTTATTTTTAGCACGGGGTGCCGTAGCGGACCTCCAAAGAGCTAACTGTAACCGGAAGCGGTAACCGATTAGGTCGTCAGTTCATCTTAGTGGAAATTGATTTTCCACGATATTACTACCGAACTTAACCACATACGTGTGCGAGGGTGAACCTTGCTGATATCAATAGTTTGGCTAGAGTGTTTTCAGAAGAAAGTAATTTATCGCCGTCAATTTACCAAGGTACTGACAGGCGGGGTTATGCGGGGCGGTCGGGATCTCGAGCAGTCTAGTCTACTCTACGCGAGGCTCTTTCAACCTTTGGTAGTGCATAAAACGCTCGTTCTCACAACTTAACAGCAAACCGTAGTTCCGTCAATGACAAGTAAAACGTTGCTCCTTGTGGAGTGCCAAGCTGAAATCACTTAGAATTTGCTTTGTCTTTTACATTCCCCAATTTTACTTAGCTCAAACTGATAAACGAAATTTTGCGGCTTCCGTGCTCAAGTGCTCAAGCTGAAATCACTTAGAATTTGCTTTGTCTTTTACATTCCCCAATTTTACTTAGCTCAAACTGATAAACGAAATTTTGCGGCTTCCTAAAGCCCGACAGAGGCTAGTCCTCTGCCCCTAACTGCGAAATCATTCCGAGCTCAAGCAGCGGCATGAGCATCGAACAGTCCACTAAGCTGAGAATTTGTAAACCATAAATATGAACAAGTAAACCTGTCCCTACAAATCGTCGGGGAAATTTTTTCCGTGGTCGGCTCAGGAATATTCAACTACCCTAACTCAAGAGTAAGAAGTCATGTAAAAGCGCGTGGACGAGAAGCGTCCATTTTGATTTGCCTTACCTATGACCACGGGGAATCAGAATGACTTCGACTTTGGTGCCTATAATTTAGTACTTTCCGTGCAATAGCTCAAGGTGTCCAAAAGGAACTCGACAGAGGAGGTTTGTCAAAGGCCATGTAAAAGTGTGACAGACTAACGTGGGTAAACAAGACGTCCTCTGACGGGCGTCCAGTCGAACTACCGGCACTAAAATCGTACTCTAACTAAGTAAACTTCGATGGTCTGTTACATTGTGATCTGGGGAAAATAAACCCCCATACGCCTGGTTCACTTCCTGACTTACAATGTTCGGTGCGGGACACCAACTGCTAGTCCCCTTCCGCGAGACGGAAGATGTCTGCGCGGGTCCTCCGGTCGTCGATTTCCATTCCAAACTCGAAGAACAAAAAGCACAAGAAAGCGAATAAACATTACGAAACTGTATTAGAAAACTTAAGCGTCGGAGCCGGCCAGTAGAGTCGACCGAACTCCGCGCTGCCGAAGTCGAACTGACTCCAAGAGACGACGCGGTAGTCGTCGCCTCAAAATTTTCAGCTGTATTAAAGGATGGCGATTTTGTCGCCATCCAATCGGCGATGGTCTTTTAACGCCCACTTTTTCGAGTTCAAACCCGGGCGCCCAATCGAAAAATTCCCGGAGTTCTATTTTTGACAGCTATCGTAAACCCTGGGTCCCCTTTAGAGAGAGTCGGCTTCAATCTAAATCACCGACATCAAATTTGAACCCTCCGAATACTCGGAAGTCGACCATCTGTGAGTTTTAGCCCAAACTCCAGCGTAACTTTTAAAATTATGTCAAGAATAGATCTGAAGATCATTACTCAGATCTCTTAAATCTATTACCTAATCCTAAATCGACTGTTATTCCCCCAACTGTTCTACCAAAAGGCTGGGTCGTTCGTCAAATTTAAATTTTGAATCTTTTTCTATTTAGAGTACTTGCATTAAGCTGAAAATCTGTCCTCCTTTCAGGACAGGTTTGTCTTCTGGTCCTCATTCAACAAATTCCAACCAGCTAACTCGCCGATTTGAGGTCAAATTCCAGCTATTTAGCGAGTTAGCTGTCTCATCCATCACCTAATTAAGCTTATTTAGAGGCCATCTGGAGCTAAACCTTACTACGAAATCCGTGGGTAAACGTGCAAACATTGCACGTTTATATGTTGGCTTAGAAGATAAAGCCAAACATTCCTAGCATTCCTAGCTAATGGCTTTTCAAATATCCCGACAGAACGTCTTTAGGCGTCCCGAAGGGGGGAACCGAAGGTGGGAATGCCCCCCGTCCGTCTTAGTCCTATGCCTAACCTAAACATGCCCCCCGTCCGTCTTAGTCCTATGCGTCCAGTCCGTCCGTAAAACTTATAAATTTAGTAGAATTTTACATGTCCGTCCTCGTCTGTCCTGTTTTTTGTCATGTTTCTACATACTATGTATATATATATATATATCTATATCCATATATACATACACAAATACATACAATACTCATGAGCACATAAACACACACTACACATGAGACACACAGGCGACCTGAGCGACAGAAAGGTCGCTCAAGTTCACACCAGAAACACGCAGAACAACAACAACAACAACAACAACAACAACAACAACACTACCACACAGCAACTACAACTACAACGACACACACAACACAACGACAACAACAGCGTCAACCGACCAAAGAAGTCGGTTAGAGAGAGAAAAAAGGAACAGAAAACGAAAAAGAAAAACGGAAAAGAAGGGGCACGGGAAGGGAGGCGGGACTGGGGGTTCTCGAGGGATTTTCGAGGGGCTGGGGCGAAATTCGGTCCCAGGACGAAGAACGGGGCCGAATGATACCAAACACAAGGGGGGTAGACGCAGTGGCGGGTCGGGACCCAATTTTGGGTTCCGCCATGTATTAACTAACATACAGGGTTTCAGCGGGCTTTCCCGTGCTAACTGTTGGGCGGGAGCGACGCCCGCTGGGCATCGTTGAGCTCGCCGTGGAAAGGCGATTCAAACGAGGGGTGATTTCTCTGCTTTAACGGCGGCGGTTAGAGGGGCACTAAAATTGGTACGGATAGAGAGAGCGTCGACGGTGGTGGGAGCGCTTTCGTCGGCCGTCCCGGGTTAACGGGGCAACTGACGGAGACCCGCCGGGCATCTTTGGAGATGTCTCGACGTGGAGAATGCAATGAGGGGCGATTTGCCTACTTTTGAGTTAGGGTTAAATTTTCGGTTGGTTTGTACCCACTTTCAGTCGGTATGCCAAATTGGGCGCACTTTAGCGGGTTATAGTGAACTAGCAAGGAGTTAGGAGAAGACCCGCCTGATATCGTTGTACTCGCCAAAAGCAGGCGAGTAGAATGAGGGGTCGCATGAGCCTATTTATGGTCAAGGGTCAAATACAACGTTGGCACAAACTGACGGAATTTCATGTTGAATTTTCGTGGTGCATTATAAGACAGGGAAGTAAGCTAAATAGCAGCGGGGTGACTGGTCAGATCGAGACCCGCCTGACCTCGTCAGATGCCTAAGTGGGTAGACTACCTAGAAACACGCAGAATTTCAATCAGTGATCCGATGGTTACCAGAAAAACCAGTTGTTAGGATGCTGGTCAGGCAATTTTGGGCGTCAAAGGATGCTATGAAAAGGAAGGTTTTGATACGGTGGGGCGGAAAAATAGACGTACCGCGAAGCGAAAATCAGGCAGTACACACACATCTATATTATATCTATATATAACTATATCCATATATGCCTATGTTAGGTCCACTCGGGACCATGGTCACCAGCCAAACCTAGCGTAAGTAATGGCTGTCAATTGAACTTTCACCAGTTTGTCCCCAGCATATCTTGTGAAATCCTCCAGTGGTTTGTGATGTTTTGAGCTCGTTCAAGAGCCCTGAAAATTCTCTACCGAAAAGTACTAGTGGCATTTTCGCGAAATACCAACCGTTGGACGGTTACGGGCCGATAAACAGGCTCGGTGTCTATAGGTTCCGAATAATCGGAAACTACCGTAACCCATTTGTTTCAGCTTACTTTCGTGACCATTAAGCTATAGTTTGCTCGAACCAGGTAAAACTGATAGTCTTGATTTTGATTACTTCCCAACCCCTTAAATTGTCAAAGGCCTCCTATTCCCGGACGGTCATAATTTTGAATTTCCTATGGAGAAATATGGAGAAGTAGTCGAGTTCCGTCCAAATCCCTTGTCTTAGCGCCAGTTAGAGACTCTTTTCTATTCTTTTCTAAATTTGAACCTTCGCCCTAATCAAACGTCCTGAGTACCTGAGTGACTCCGTCCGACATGATACACAATTATCATAAAGCATGCAAAGGCATAAAAATAATGGCAAAAACACATTTATAACGATATTGATGTACAAAGATAGCAATATTAACAAAGCAATTACCAACGAGCACGGCACCCTACAACACATGAAAACTTAGTTCCAGTAACTGTGTCTGGTTCGATTTAAGGTGCGTTTAGGCCATTTTGACACCGAAATCATGTAAAAGACAAGTAACGGGCCGGAACGGGCCTGTTACATATAAAGAAACAACACAAATGGCTACCGTTTCGTACGCATAGAGAAAACACACTTAGCTGCTCTACACATGAAACAGTCATAATGCAATAAAACTAAGCTAGCTAATAGCTAGCCGCAAATTCAACCGAAGAAAATTATTAGTAACAAGCTCTCGCCAACACAACTAGCTATAAAAATAAAGAGGAACTAAACGTATGTACGCTATTACTCGAAAAGAAAGCAAAAATATGCAAATTAAGAGCTTACATTAAGATTTTAAAAGAAATTCAGGAATGATTAAACGTAAAAAGGGGAGCGAGGGTGTAATTGAAATTTTGTAAAATACAAAAATTTTGCTCTAACAGGGGGTTAGAAACAAAATTAGAGTTTTTGAGAGACTTGGACCCAAACCATCTTGGAGTTGCCAAGTGAACCTTCCGACAAGAACAAATAATCAAGACGATTTATTTAATTTAGTTACATTAATCCTAGCTAAGTACTGAAACGCAGCAATATGAAAGGCAATAAAAACAAACTTTATAATTTGAATGAAAATCAATTTTTTAACTTAACAGCGGCGACTGAAAATCCATTTTGATACTTTGGAAAGTACAGAGTACTTACATTGCATATACAATAAACTGAGCATGGACATCGAATAGTTGCTTTGCTGCTGGGTACAGAAATGTGATCAGGTGAACTATCCACGTTAAATGTCATTTGCCGAAAGTTGGCATTATTGTCTAGGGTCAAAGGCAACCTAGGGGCCTAAGCTATATGCAGGCTATGTTGTTTTCGCTATCATAAGCCTAATCTTAACCTTAGTCTAAGCTAAGTTCCTTTATATGAAGCATACCCTAAAGCTAAAAGACAAACCACTAAAGCTCTATAAGCTGTTGCACCCAAACCAAACCGTTCTCTTTCAAGGATGTATATGTACGCCGTTCAACTTGACTTGGGCCTTGCCTAGGACCCTTCCCCATAAATGCGCAATGTTCCCTAACATAAGTTAGTACTGAATATACAGTGTTAATTAATTTACTACTGAGTAAATTTTCATTTTTCGAGTTTACTACGATATGTAAATAGAAGTTTTCTTTATGACAATGATTATGATTTTTCAAATAACTTCCTAAATTATTAGCAAAAAATACTACATACGAAGAGTACATGCACGAAGTCAGAGGTCCGAGGGTTGCCAGTGTTCTGGAGATGTCGTAATTTGAACGCCTGCATTGGGATAAGCCGGTTGGCGAGAGAAGGGTATACCAGGAGATGGGGATTATAAATTTTCGAAATTGTTTGCGATTCAAATTTTTTCCTATTTTTGGCATATTTTCATATTTTCGCCATATTTCTCCAAATTTTCCAAATTTTTGCTCAAATTGTCCATGTACACTCGTCACGTGGATGTGGAAGGAGGGTTTTTGAATGAGGAGGTCTATGGAGCGTCAAGTAGGGCTAATGACCCTTCCTGGGAGAGTTCTACGTCTATGGGAATAATTTTACGCCTCAGTCCTTCGAGCATTGCCAACGACATTTCGGCCTTTAAACCTTTGCCGCATTGACTATTTCCTACAACATTGGAGAAACATCTTCTGCAGCGACGGATTAAATCTGAATCAGTTCTGTGGAGAGCCTTGTACGCTGTCAGTACGATACCTTTGGAGCTGTTGCTTTGTTTTTTAAGAAACCCCACAAAGCGAGCAAACAACAACGCACATGCAAACTCACACCGTACGACAAGCTTCGTTAGCGCATCGCGTTACAATGCTTCCTCTTTCAAACCTGTGACTACGCGGAAAGGAGTGAACTAAATTTGACAACATACGCAATTTTTGCATCCAATACGCAGTTTCACACAGACACAAGGCTAACCGCTTTTATCATAGGTATTCATAGGGGAGAGAAGAGATTGCTCCCTTGTTGATCCGCACATGCACCTTCCTACGCGACCATGGTGCGCTAAAAACCTAAACAGAAAAGAAATAGGCAAAGCTATTAATATGAACATTGGTGCAAGGTCTTGTAAATTGGCAAAAACTAGTAAAATTTTAAAGCACAATTGGATAAATTTTGAGTTCCTAAATTTCAATTTTTTTACCCTTTGTCCTACCACCGTAGACCACCTATCACTCTATCTAATGCGTCGTTGACGTAATAATGTTTTCAACTTTTGGAATCTATGTACACCACACAGTGTCAGAAACACTGTTGACAACAGGGTGTCGTAGACACCCCCATGTTTTTAATAAATTTCTTCAAAGGTACCTAGTTACGCGTATTACCACTTCTCGACAATGTCAAAAACACCATGTCTTCTGACAGTTTTATCGACAGCGTTCGGAATTATTTGAGCAATGTTCATATGAGCTAGATACAAATATCAAGAATTTAGAAAAAACTACACAGGACAGTTGACTAACAAACCGCATTAGCTAATGACGGTGTCCGTTATAGTTCATTCGCGCCAAATTGGTAGCTAAGGATGTGTACGACACTGTCAAGAAAAATGTAGTAGCTTGGGGTGTGTCGTACACCCTAGGCAATTGATTTACAGTATGTGTGTCACCCTGGCTGTCTATACGGTAGGTTCGCGACTACAGGGGGACAAAAGTTCCAAACAGCGGGGACATTATAACGTGAACGCCGCATAAAAGCCGAGAAACGTTCGACAGCTATGGCATCGGTGCCTCGGAATTTCATAGTTGCGCAGTTTGTGTAAACTAATTTGTGAAAGAGAACAGAAAATAGATAAATTATATTAAAGACCTCAGACTAAGCCTTCGAACTTCAGTCCAGCACGATCACCACTACATCACGATGGCGAGTTGCAATTTGTATAATTTGCTACATACATCGCATTATGCGGTTGTATTTTAGTACAGTGCATCTTTTGGGCTACTTTATTGTATATAGCAATTGTATGACACATGCTACCAAGGGAGTCATATATCTCGATAATCTCTCCTTTTCAGATAATAAACTGCAGTTTTTGAGGCAGTTGAGAATTTTCCGACTAAGGCACTAGTATATATGAAGGAATTTTTTCCTTATGATAATAAGGAATAATTTCCTAATTATACTAGGCAAGAAAAATTTCCGAAATATGCAGAAATTTATTCATTTTTACATACCGATACCAGGGCAACCTCTTAAGCCATCACCGCCCCACCTACCCGGTACCTGTAACGACGCTACCTCTGCTTCAAACACCTTCCAAAATTTGTATTTATAACTGTAAATTTTCTAAAAATTATTTATTCTTGGAATTCGTGTGAATTTGCAAATCTGCACACTTTTGTACCTTAATTACAGATGCACTAGATATTGTCATCAATTTTGTAGCATTTAGAAATGACTTTTCATTATAATTTCACTCTTAAGTAATCTAAAGATTCCGCTGTTTGGATAGTCATACAACATGAGATAAAACAAAAATTGCTCTTTACAACACATGTAGTTTCTGAAAATACGTGGTGCATGGTTCTTACGAGAGTTACTACGGCAAGTAGAATCTTTATTCACGTTTGTTTATTTGATCCCTAATTATTGCCGTCAGAATATAGGCAGAAAAAGCTTATTATATTTTAGTTTTTGGGCACTTTAGTTATTTCCGGTCGTGAGATAATAGTCCATCGCATTTGACTGAAACAAACACTTTGACATTTGACTTTGATAGTGTCGTGATTACAGACGCCCCAAAACCGTGAAACCTTTGTTTGGACCTTGGTAATTTTGACCCAGTTTTTTTCGATCTAAAATAAAAGTGGATATAGTCAAAATGTCTTTATAGTGAATTTTTATTCCGACCAATTTTGGCTCAACTTTAGACAGCTACACCACTTCGTCAAATGTGCTGTTACAATTGCACTAACTTTTAGATGATACCGCGACTATATCTACTATCAGCGAGGGACTGATACGTCAGCATTAGCAATGTAATGACTTGGCGCAATACAGTAGTGGATGTGGATGCATTGAAATAATTGTCAATCCTGCATTAAACTGATACCGTGCCGCAATATGCTACGACACATTTGTATTATAAATCAGAGATTCATTGACGACTCGTAGATTTAGTGCAATAGATCACGTTTTTGGTAACTTTTGGAGAACAGCGAAAGTTTTGGCCCTACTGGTCTCAACTGGACGGGGCGGCTCAGAAAATATACTTTTTGGTCATATTTATGACAAAAATTTCTATTTTTAGTTGTCAATCTTCCCCTTTTTAGTATCCCAAATTTTTGTATTTATTTCGATAAACATAAAATTTTAAATATCATTCGGACCTGAGTGGAATGGTATCCAAATGAGCAAAATCGGTTTATGGGTTAACGATTTAAGCCTAGGCATATATTTTAACATATATAAATGGTAGTAATTCTTTTTCTCGATAATTATACTTTATAAATATATCACGAAATGTTATTTTCGAAAATTTTGGGAACCATTGGCAACCCAAAAATCGTAAAAAAATTGCTGTATGAAAACGTGTTTGTAAACAGCCTCCTCATATAGCTATATCTTCAAAATTGTCAAATTTTGGGCTGTAAGGAATCTAGGAAAGAACCCGTATATTTTGGAATTCTAAGTCTAGATAGTCAATTTCAATGTCATTTTTGATAGCTTCACGCCCAACATTGTACCACTTTTAAAATATTTGTGTTGACTAGTGGAATTGAGTTCTCTTTACAAAACAAATTGGTTATGATATAGCCATAGGCATCTACATAATATATACAAACCGCAACAATTACAGATTGCAGTAAATTGTGTGTTCGAAAATGCTGTGGAATTTATCATAGTTGCTATGATCGGACCCTCCCAGGAAAATAGGCATTTGTGTCGAAAGCATTGCCCGACATAAGTAGAGTCTTAGTGCAGCCCTGGAATATCGCCCGAGTCTAACTGTGCAACACCAGTATTGGTGTAGCACATGCTTATGGTGGTCAAGGTGGCCAAAGAAAATTGTGCGAAGATCCACCCAAGGTCTAAATGCCTTGCACAAAACAAAACCAGAATACATGTTCGGAAGTGGAAAGGGAAAAGGCGCAAATTTTTAATTTTATAGATGTCGATGGAAAAACGGTTTCCCCTAAGAGTCGCACTACCCAAACCGTATTTAGTCCCCTCCACAGAAGGGTTGCAACTCCTTGTATCCTCCCGCGCTTCGGCAAAATTTGGCAAAAGTAGGTAAAGATGAGCAAACATTAGGTGAAATTGGGAAATTGGCAAAAGTTAGGGGAAATTGGTAAAATGATTGCTAAAAATTTTGAAAATTTGAGTGCTAAAACATTTCAAAAAATCTAATCAGTTGAAAAACACCCCCTCCCGGCGACAGCGTAATCGCCTGGATGGGTCATCGGAGCTCGCTAAGAATGATCTTTTAGCCTTAGTATCTTTTGTTATATGACTTCTGATTGTTTCTTTTACTGTGATCGAGTGTCACAATTGCGTATGGTTGTTTGGCGCACCGATGGGTTATTCTCTCCTTAACCATTTTGCGCTTTACGTCGGCTTTTCTATTTGATGAGCCGGCAGTTTATTCGTGGATTCCTTTTTAGATTTTGCATTGTCATTTATAGCGGCGTCGAATTGAAAACAAACCCTCTTCACCGTGCCGGTCGGTCACCCTCATCCTATCGACCATGTTTTCGTAGTGAGTCACACTGTCCGCTTCGTGAAGAGTGATGAATCGAATATCCACTGTGATGTACCACATTTTTCGCGAACTGTTTTTGGCTAACTGTGCTTTACCCTAGTCATGTTCGCGCAATCGGCCGTTCGAAAATCACGGAAGTGATTGCTCGACATCACTGACACCTTGGCACTCTCAGAATGAGATGTAGGCTGATGAATTTCATGGATTTCATGGTATGGCCACTGTACTCGCCACTCGCGGTTTGCACCTGGAAGACGGTATTCTTTGCGCAAAGCCTTGCCTGGATAATTGCAATACGATTGCTGGGACTTTGCAGGTCCTGTCGATGATCTTAATGTTGGCGGATTGTTCAGCGCCTTCATTTTGTGTGCAAACACATTGGTGATGGTACTTCGCTATTATAGCAGATGGTTGCTTTCAATAGATCTTTACGTGGTGATTCCAGACTTCAGTGTGCGTTCGTTTTTGATTTTTGGCTTGGCAGCCATTTCGTGACCTTTACGTTCGACGATTCAGCGTTTGCTCTCTTTTAATATTTAGAATGATTCCGCGTATGTACAATTACAAAAGTTTATAAAAAGAATAGTGCGTTTTTATCCTATAAATTATCTTTTGGCAAAATGTGGCTTGGCATTTCGCGTAATAGCAAAAACGTGATTTCATTCCGGTTACATATCGATGAGTGGTTTTTATTTCTAATTTTTATAGCAACAGTTTTAAATTAAGGGCTGCACAAAAGATTTCAAGCCCTTGCACTCTATACCGAGCTGTGCATATGGTTCATACCAGTAATGTTGATAGGGGCGTAGGAGGTTGCCCCTTAAGGATCCAACACCAAGCCAATTTTACAGCTCCACATCTTTTTCTCAATGAATTGTGGAAGGACACAGACGATATATGAGTATAATGTTGATATCCCTTTTAGTTTGTATTTTTCTACAGGCAAGGCTTACACGTGATGGTATAACGAAACTTAGTTTCCGCTTGAGTTTACTACTGAAAGGCCCGTTTGTGTTCGTCGAAGTCACTGGGTTTCTGAAGTAGTTATAGTATAACAGAAATTAGTATTATGATTACTATGAAGTTGCATGGCTTTTGGCAAAGGTTAAGATTAGTGTTGCCTGTATTCAGATTCAGCTTCTATGATAGTACTCAATCGAATTTTGGTTGATATGCCTTGTGCATTTAAACAACATTTACTGGTACCCACCCAGATCATAGTCCTAACAGTTTTACATTTGTGTGAATGTGTAATTTTATGCCATTTATCAGATTGAATATTTTATTATCGAGCGATCATAAGTTAAAATACATTTTTGAAAATAATCTGTAGTGTAGTGTATCATTGTAGTGACGCTCACTGTTTTAGAAATAGACAAAATACGGCTTGACGGTTGAGGAATGTGGTAAGACTTGGGCGCTTGCATTTGTAAACATTAATACCATTTGTAAATATTGTCGACAATGGATATGAACGTTCACTGCTGAAGTGCAGCATGGGTTCTAATTTCAAACTGACGGATCCATCAATCAGATAAATGGTATCAACTGTTTGTTGAAACTTTTGGGCAATATATTGCAATATTTTGTTTTTAATGATTGTTTTGTGTAAGCTGAGCAATGCTTGTAAAATTTTAAGCTTTTTTATCTGGTATTTGATTGAGTTTTCTAGATAATTCTTTTTTAACGAATTTATCGAAAGGACATATGGCATTGTTTTATATTCATGCGGCCTGCTCAAAGCTTAAAATAAACTTTGGCAGTGATGATGGGTAGGAGTCTACCGGCCTGTTCTGTGGCTGTTTGGCAGGAGTCTACCGTTCATGTGGCAGGAGTCTACCGCTGATGTGGCAGGAGTCTACCGTTAACCAGCGGACCTGTCAACCAACCGGACGGTCAAGCGGCCGGCCGGTTGAACGGCCGACTGACCAAAAGGCCAGCCGGTACCCGGCCTAAAAATTTTCTGGCTGGCCGACTAGCAAAAATTCCGTTCGGCGACAAACATTACTAGCGAGGTTAAAATATTGACTCTACCAAAATGGGAAAGAAAACAAAAGAACCAACCCACTAATCAAGTCAGGTTAGCCAGCTGCATCTTCATCCTCTTAAGACTGTACCCTCACCGGGTTCGTTAAACCCAAACAGAAGAGCGTTATGCTATCACAACAGGTCATAGCATATCAGGCCGCAGTCGGGATTTACCAGGATGTTTAGCCTGGCTAATACCGGTGCATCCTCACACATATGTTTTGTGATATGATTAATTTAGGACCTCAAGTGAGTGTCAACCTCCAGACCTATGTATTCACTGAGTAGTCTTTCACGTCCCCAAGAAGCCTTCTATTTATCCTGACAGCAAGTTTAGGAGATGGTGGGATCACTTTTATATATGCGGGATTTTAGAATAGGTAGGGAAGATAGCAGTTTGGTAGATTTAGGTAAAATTGTGATAGTATGTTTAAAGTTGCGAAGTCACATCTTAAAAAGGACAATGCTCAAAATCAGTCACTGTCTGCTGCGAAGACTGGATAAGCAGACATGAACCCCTAATGTTCGAAACTCAATCATAATAAGTGGACGAACCAACCGACTCGGTAAAGCAGAAATGAGCCCGTAATGGTTGAAACTGAATCATAGTAAATGGACTTAAACCAACCGACTAGGTAAGCCAGACATGAACTGGTAGAAATGCTTGAAAGTCAGTCACAATAAGTGGACGAATCAAACCTTTTGGTAAAGAACAAATGAACCCGTAATGCTCGAAACTCAATCATAATTAATATGTGGATGAACCAACCAACTAGTGAAAGCAGAAATGAACCCGCATTGCTTGTAACTCAATCAAAATATGTGGACAAGCCAACCGACTACGTAAAGCAGAACCTAACTCATAATGCTTGAAACATAATCATAATAAGTGGATGAACCAACCGACTAGGTAAAGCAGACATGAAACCGTAATGCTTGAAACTCAACCATAATAAGTTACCGACTTAGTAAGGTAGAAACGAAGCCTTAATGACTGAAGGAAGTTCAGTCATAATAAGTTATCAACAAACTGACTAGGTAAAGCATAAATGAACCCGTAATGCTTGAACTAACGGTAATGCGGCGTTCACGTTATAATGTCCCCGCTGTTTGGAACTTTGACCCCCTAAGTCGCGACTCTATCGTATATACAGCGATGGTGACACCCATACTGTAAATCAATTGCCGCGGGTGTACCACACACCCCTAGCTACTTCGTTTTTTCTTGACAGTGTCTTACACACCCTTAGCTACCAATTTGGGGCGAATTAACTATAACGGACACAACGTCTGTAGTTAATGGTGTTTATTAGTCAACTGTCCTGTGTAGTTATTCTAAATTTACGGTATTATTTGTGTCTAGCCCATATGAACATTGCTGAAATAATTCCGTACACTGTCAATAAAACTGCCACAACACACCGTGTGCCTGACACTGTCGAAAAGTGGTAATACGCGTAACTAGCTACCTTTGAAAAAATTTATTAAAAACCTGGGGTGTCTACGACACCCTGTTGTCAACAGTGTGCCTGACACTGTGTGGTGTACATAGGTCCCAAACGTTAAGGACATTATAACGTGAACGCCGCATAATAAGTGATCGAACAAATTGAATAAGTAAAGCAGAAATACACCGTAATGCTTTAATCTCAACCATAAGAAGTGGACGAAAAAACTTACTAGGGAAAGTAGAAATTAGGCGGTAATGAAACTCAATCATAATAAGTGGACTAATCAACCGACTAGTAAAGCAGAAATGAACCCATAATACTTGAAAGTTAACATAATAAGTGATCGAACAAACTGACCAGGTAAGGCAGAAATACATCGTAATGCTTTAATCTCAATCATAAGGAGTTGACGAAACAATCTACTAGACAAAACAGAAATGAACCGGTGATACTTGAAACTCGGTCATAAGTGGACGACCCAACGGAATAGGTAAAGTATAAATGAACCAGTAATGCTTCAAAGTCAATCATGATAAGTGGACGAACCAACCGACTAGGTAAAGCAGAAATGTACCGTAATGTTTGAAACTCAATCATAATAAGTTCAAGATTCATCCACCCATTTCTACACTTAGTATGATTTAACTGAATAGGTAAAGCAGAAATGAATCAGTAATGCTTGAAACTGGATCATGATATGTTATCGAACAAACCAACTATGTAAAACAGAAATGAATCCGTAATGCTTGAAAGTCAATCATGATATGTGGACGAACCAACCGACTATGTAACGCAGAAATAAACCCGTAATGCTTGAAACTCAGTCATAATATTTAAGCGATCGAACAAGCCAACTAGGCAAAGTAGAAATGAACCCGGGAATCTTAGATAAAATATATTTGATCTCTGTTATTATTTTTAAGATTGCAATCTTGCGTAACAAAAGAACCACCAAGGTGTATCTAATGTTCACTCCAACAGTTTTCTCAATTTGGTGAACGTGAACAGGGCCTCTGCGATATGTGAACGTGAGTTTCGTACTCGTATATTTCCAAATTTGGTCTGTTTATGCGCATCCATATAATGGTATACTGATTTGGATTAGTTACGTGGGTGGTATGGGAGAGTAAAAGTATGCGACCTAGCAGCGTAATGTATTGGTGCATTGTACGTGAAAGAGCTGAAGGATTTGTGCTGCTAATTTGTTAAATGGTGACCCACTGCTACACCAAAAATAGTGGCCGGGAACGTAAGAAAATTCTTGATATGTTCGTGATCATAGGTTAATAGATTGGCTAATCTGAGCTTGCAATGACCTGAATTGACAGAAGAACAACCCAGGTGTAAGCACCCAATGTTTTCATAAGCTTTGACAAAACCAAGAATATAAGCAGATTTGGAGCATGAGTGCAATCTTATGAACAATGCATTAATACTACGACTACCAAAATAGATGGGTCAAAGTCCGTTCTGAGCAGTTACTACTCCTTGTATTACTCCTCGTATTACTCCTTATTATTACTCCTTGTTATTACTCCTTGTATGCGAAAGCCATTTGGCCACCTTTTTCGGCATTTCATTTGATCGCGTATTTACGACTATTATGTCAGCCCCGTCTCAAAACCGGCACATACGTAGATTTGTTGTTTCGGCAATTTATACAACGAAATGCATACGGATTCGGTTTGTTGTGCACCATGCAAACGATGTCAACCTCTAGGCCTATGTGTAGGTAATAAGCTCGGCCCACCATCTTGTTTTTTTCAGTGAACTTTCTGCTGGAAGCATGTAAATATAAGTCGCTTAGCCTACGTAACTAAAATTACACATCGTACGTTGTAACAACTCTAAATGTACCCACTACTTTTACTATAATTGTAAGCATTGACAGCAGAATATTGATAATACTGACATATGTCAAATGCATACATCCTCAAGGTCCGAGGTCCCAGTAGTAGGGTAGCCGGGTCATCCGCGACAGTCATAGAATAACATATAAATATTATAAGCATACTTTTTTCAGCAAAATATATGGTGTTCAGCATTTAGCAGTTGTTACATGCTAAGCAATATCGATCGCTATATTCGCTACAATAGTCGTGTAAAAACCTGAGCTGTTAGATGCAGTTTGTAGCACCTCCCAAAGAGTTTATTATACTCTGGCAAGTCTTGCGGTACATTGGGTAGCTGTACGTAAATGGTACTCCGAGCATCATGTGAAAAACACCATAGTAGAAAGCACAGACACATAATTTTTATTATGCATCGATATTAAATTATTTAATTTAATTCGACTTTAGTTTCATACCGCTGTCTGTACAAACACAAAAGTTGCTTCTTGGCAAGCAGTATGCTGCAAACTCATTCTTTCAGCTAGTAACTGTGACACTGGTACGATTTCAGCTTTATGAGCCGATAGCAATCAATGCTAGGTTCCTAAACGCTCCAAATAATAAATGGTTACGATTCTCTCTTATAAAAGAGAATATACAAATTACAAACCAGCAAAATAACTGCATACAGCAGATTTTCGAGCTTTTAAAACCGAGCTGAGTTACACTCTTCCGTTTTTGATGGCGGCTTTTAGTTCACTGCTACAACTACGTTCATTGTTTTAGAAAATAGTTTAGAGACGATCCCAGCTCGAAGGTTGCTGATCGATGCAGGTAGTATGAATGCTATATACATGATAGTTATCTTAAAGGAAATTAAATCCTACATTTTAGATACATATTGGTAATGAAAACCGTGTCAAAATCATTGTATCCCAACCATGGAGAGTGTAAAGCTTGAGAAATTTAATAAATTGTCTATTATAAGATAATATTGCAACAACTTGCAAACGTTCTTGAGATGCAATAGGAACGCACAGCACATCTCTTCGCAAGCTTGAAATCCGGTATGACAGAGATCTAAAAATTTGTTGCCAATGTCACCAATTCTTGTAAAAGTCTTTAAAAAGTTAATTCGCTTTCTTCCTTTCTGTCCAGTGGTCGCAGATTCTGGGTCACGTTTTTATAATACTTGTTTAACTTCAGCTTGAGTACAGCCCTGTGATTTGGTCCTTCATGCTGGCGAGCGATATCTGTTTACTTCATTATAGCAATGTTACCAATAATTGTAAAAATCGTTAGAAAGCTAATTTGCTTTCTTCCTTTCCCTCAAGTTCTCGCAGATACTGGCTAACATGTTCATAATACTTGTTTAACTTCACCTTGAGTACAGTCCTGTGATCTGGTCCTTCATGTTGGCGCGCGATATCTGTTTACTTCATTATAGCAATGTTACCAATAATTGTAAAAATCGTTAGAAAGCTTATTTGGTTTCTCCCTTTCTCTCAAGTTCTCGCAGATACTGGCTAACACTTTCATAATACTTGTTTAACTTCAGCTTGAGTACAGTCCTGTGATCTGGTCCTTCATGTTGGCGTGCGATATCTGTTTACTTCATTATAGCAATGTTACCAATAATTGTAAAAATTCTTAGAAAGCTAATTTGCTTTCTCCCTTTCTCTCAAATTCTCGCAGATACTGGCTAACATTTTCATAATACTTGTTTAACTTCAGCTTGAGTACAGTCCTGTGATCTGGTCCTTCATGTTGGCGCGCGATATCTGTTTACTTCATTATAGCAATGTTACCAATACTTGTAAAAATCTTAAAAAGTTAATTCGCTTTCGCCCTTTCTGTCCTGTGGTCGCAGATTCTGGGTCACGTTTTTATAATACTTGCTTAACTTTAGCTTGAGTACAGTCCTGTGGTCTGGTCCTTCATGTTGGCGCGCGATATCTGTTTACTTCATTAGCAATGTTACCAATAATTGTAAAAATCGTTAGAAAGCTAATTTGCTTTCTCCCTTTCTCTCAAGTTCTCGCAGATACTGGCTAACATGTTCATAATACTTGTTTAACTTCACCTTGAGTACAGTCCTGTGATCTGGTCCTTCATGTTGGCGCGCGATATCTGTTTACTTCATTATAGCAATGTTACCAATAATTGTAAAAATTCTTAGAAAGCTAATTGCTTTCTCCCTTTCTCTCAAGTTCTCGCAGATACTGGCTAACATTTTCATAATACTTGTTTAACTTCAGCTTGAGTACAGTCCTGTGATCTGGTCCTTCATGTTGGCGCGCGATATCTGTTTACTTCATTATAGCAATGTTACCAATACTTGTAAAAATCTTTAAAAAGTTAATTCGCTTTCTCCCTTTCTGTCCTGTGGTCGCAGATTCTGGGTCACGTTTTTATAATACTTGTTTAACTTCAGCTTGAGTACAGCCCTGTGATCTGGTCCTTCATGTTGGCGCGCGATATCTGTTTACTTCATTATAGCAATGTTACCAATACTTGTAAAAATCTTTAAAAAGTTAATTCGCTTTCTCCCTTTCTGTCCTGTGTTCGCAGATTCTGGGTCACGTTTTTATAATACTTGTTTAACTTCAGCTTGAGTACAACCCTGTGATCTGGTCCTTCATGTTGGCGCGCGATATCTGTTTACTTCATTATAGCAATGTTACCAATACGTGTAAAAATCTTTAAAAAGTTAATTCGCTTTCTCCCTTTCTGTCCTGTGGTCGCAGATTCTGGGTCACGTTTTTATAATACTTGTTTAACTTCAGCTTGAGTACAGTCCTGTGATCTGGTCCTTCATGTTGGCGCGCGATATCTGTTTACTTCATTATAGCAATGTTACCAATACTTGTAAAAATCTTTAAAAAGTTAATTCGCTTTCTCCCTTTCTGTCCTGTGTTCGCAGATTCTGGGTCACGTTTTTATAATACTTGTTTAACTTCAGCTTGAGTACAGCCCTGTGATCTGGTCCTTCATGTTGGCGCGCGATATCTGTTTACTTCATTATAGCAATGTTACCAATACTTGTAAAAATCTTAAAAAAAGTTAATTCGCTTTGTCCCTTTCTGTCCTGTGGTCGCAGATTCTGGGTCACGTTTTTATACTTGCTTAACTTTAGCTTGAGTACACTCCTGTGATCTGGTCCTTCATGTTGGCGCGCGATATCTGTTTACTTCATTATAGCAATGTTACCAATACTTGTAAAAATTTTTAAAAAGTTAATTCGCTTTCTCCCTTTCTGTCCTGTGGTCGCAGATTCTGGGTCACGTTTTTATAGTACTTGTTTAACTTCAGCTTAAGTACAACCCTGTGATTTGGTCCTTCATGTTGGCTCGCGATATCTGTTTACTTCATTATAGCAATGTTACCAATACTTGTAAAAATCTTTAAAAAGTTAATTCGCTTTCTCCCTTTCTATCCTGTGGTCGCAGATTCTGGGTCACGTTTTTATAATATATACTTGCTTAACTTTAGCTTGAGTACACTCCTGTGATCTGGTCCTTCATTTTGGCGCGCGATATCTGTTTACTTTATTATAGCAATGTTACCAATAATTGTAAAAATCTTTAAAAAGTTAATTCGCTTTCTCCCTTTCTGTCCTGTGGTCGCAGATTCTGGGTCACGTTTTTATAATACTTGCTTAACTTTGGCTTGAGTACAGTCCTGTGATCTGGTCCTTCATGTTGGCGCGCGATATCTGTTTACTTCAATATAGCAATGTTACTAATAATTGTAAAAATCTTTAGAAAGCTAATTTGCTTTCTCCCATTCTCTCAAATTCTCGCAGATACTGGCTAACATTTTCATAATAACTGTTCAACTTCAGCTTGAGTACAGCCATTTGATCTGGTCCTTCATGGTGGCGCGCGATATCTGTTTACTGGAAAGTGTCCACAGACATTTTATTCGTCGCTTACCCGGTATGTCCAATTTACTCTGACAACCTTTAGTCCGTCGGTCTCAAGTTTCTTGAAGAGAGACGCTTACTCAAAAGTTTTGTTTAGGTATAAATTAATAAAGCTTTTTCTGGTTTGGTTCATCAGTTTACTGCGATTTATTTTTTAGAATAGCTCTGCTCGTACTGATAACTTAAAATAAGGTTCAAAATACATATACCTTAAAACATAATACCTTAAAATAAGGTAGCAATACAGGTTCAAAAAAGCATTCTGGATGCTACATACAAGTTTTCTTTAACACAATTAGTCAACGGTGGAACACTTTACAATCTAAAGCTGTTAATGCTATCTCTTACTGAATTTAAGCATCTTGTCAATTCTTAGTTTTAAGACTAGTATTGATGCCGAGGTAGTATATAGCCGCAGAGTTCGACTCAGCCTACCAATTGCGCCAAATCATTTAGAAATAATTAAAAAAGAATTATTTGATAATAGCCTATTAGGTTGGGTTATTGTTTTACGCATTTTATCTGAATGGGCACAGTACATGCGTATCTTTTACTCAAGTTATACTGCAAAAGCTAGTAGTTCATAATTATTATAAAAGCGACGACCGCCGTGTGATGCCAGATTGTAGAAAATGCTGTTGTAATTTTAATTGAAACGGAGCCAGTGGAGGACTTTTACGTTTGAAATCGAGAGGAAACAAATTATTTCCATTTGTCTGTTTGTATCTTACATAAACACAATCTTATAATCTGGAAAGAATTATTTTAATGAATACCACCATTTGATTCAGATGACATTTGCAATTTTTCTATGCGACATTTGCATTATGCTGCGTTTACGTTACAAGTTGCCCGCCATGTGGAAGGTACAGCCTGCGTAACACCGTCAACGATATAGTGTACAGAACAACAACACTGTATTCTAAGCAGTTTTATATGGTGTTTCAGACTGGGCTGGGTCGTTCGTCAAATTTAAATTTTGAATCTTTTTCTATTTAGAGTACTTGGATTAAGCTGAAAATCTGTCCTCCTTTCAGGACAGGTTTGTCTTCTGGTCCTCATTCAACAAATTCCAACCAGCTAACTCGCCGATTTGAGGTCAAATTCCAGCTATTTAGCGAGTTAGCTGTCTCATCCATCACCTAATTAAGCTTATTTAGAGGCCATCTGGAGCTAAACCTTACTACGAAATCCGTGGGTAAACGTGCAAACATTGCACGTTTATATGTTGGCTTAGAAGATAAAGCCAAACATTCCTAGCATTCCTAGCTAATGGCTTTTCAAATATCCCGACAGAACGTCTTTAGGCGTCCCGAAGGGGGGGAACCGAAGGTGGGAATGCCCCCCGTCCGTCTTAGTCCTATGCCTAACCTAAACATGCCCCCCGTCCGTCTTAGTCCTATGCGTCCAGTCCGTCCGTAAAACTTATAAATTTAGTAGAATTTTACATGTCCGTCCTCGTCTGTCCTGTTTTTTGTCATGTTTCTACATACTATGTATATATATATATC
>JASANE010003766.1:0-27918 GCA_030248225.1 Trileptium ribeirensis
AGCTTATTTATTTATCACCGTCTAAAATATTTAACCTGTAGAATGTCGGTTGACCACGTGCTTAGCTCGAGTTATACGAAAGTCCAATGAAGTTATGGTCACTATGATTGTTCTTTTGCCGTAATTATGACCTGAATCGTGTAAAAGTTCGCATCCACATTTCAATCATCGATATTCAAAATTTACCGAAAGGCAAACAATAGTTCATTATTTTAAAATCGAGTGCTCTTTGATGTACAAACGCAAGATGTAAGCTCAGATTTCCTAATTTTACACGTTTGTTCGTGCTTATCAAATGATAATGTTGTATCGAACACATGTGCTTGCGGCCTACGGGTGTATAAAATTATTGTGATCAAAAAAAACCGATTGAAAGCAATATTACCAGGCGAATGCGATCAAAACTGAGATTTGATTCGTAAAATAGTTACCTAGGTGTTGCTGTATCACAAATTGGTACCGCGTACTTAACGAAAAAAGAGATTTGTTCAGTATTATCGAACTTAAGATCGCGAACTGACATGATAAATGTACAATTTCAGTACACAGATTGGATTTATGCAATGGATTATAACTAATTATGCAAGATGATTGCCGGATTGAATCACATAACAACTATGTTTAATTATAATTAGTCCGTTTACGTTACATCTCCCTGATACATTTTATAGTAGTCACGCAATGTATTTATAGCAGCTACAAACGAATTGCCAATACATCACTAATTACCCACCGTTTCAAACGAGACCCTGGCTTAATCTTATTTATTTCTAAGGCTAAAGGCGTGTTCACACGCTCAAACTTTTTGCTCAAATTTTGATCAAAACAAAAAATACTGATCATTCATTATTATCTAAATTAGGTCCTATTTCTAATAGGCAATTTCTATATCACATTGATATTCAGTTTGCTCAGATTACGTGTGAAATAAATTAGGATTGTGTTCCTTCATTAGTCTAAATATGTTTCAAAGTTTGAATCTCTTAGCCGCAACAGAAAGAACGTGTATCCTAAACCTGACATGACTAAACCTGTGGGGGTCTGTCCTCTTGGAGTTCTATCTTATCCATGAATTTTCATAAATGTTGAAGTAATTAAAAAAATTTGAATTCAAAATTCTTAAATTAGCACAGAGAAATTAATCATTTCGGTGGATTTTGGAGATATTGGTGTTACTGTGATGGCATTTAGTTTTATTAGTAGACAAAAATTACCAGAGTTTACCGTGGTTCCGCAAGTTTCGTAACACCCTGATTATTTTTCTCCTGCTATAGGTTTGTTATGTTGACCGCCCAGGCTTTAAAACTCATCTTATGCGCGACTAAACTTAGAATGACCCCGTATACCATCCTGTGTTTACAATTGCTATATTTTTTATAACAGAACGTTTGTTTGTGACTGCATAATGTTGTAAAACAAATTAAGAACAGCAGTAAGGTGGTATGAAATGTGTTATTTTTTGGTTCGCAAATTCGTTAGTGAAATCCACAAATTGTTGAAAACATATTTTGTGAGCTTTAAATTCGTGCATTTTGTTTGTGAACAATGTTACAGGGGCGCATCGCTCGACACATGGGGTGTAATAACTCAGCTATATAAATTATTTTAAACGTTGTTCAACATTTGAAATAAAGCATTATTAAACTTGTTCGTGAACTCAAACGGGATAAAAAATATAATTTGTGCGCGAATACAAACATATATTCTTAAGCAAATGATCGCGAACACAATCGTAGTTCTTAAATAAATTTATTTGTGTATAGATTATTTTGTCATAGAGAAATATGCAATAGACATCAAGCATGTATCATTAAAATCACCAAGCATCAAATGTTTGCGAACATTTGCCTTTTTAAATTAGAGTTGCGTAGGAGATAAAGACTTAATAATCCTGCTCGCGCTGTATTTGAATCTACAATTTATTAGTGAACATTTTGTGGGTGAAATTGATCGCGAACAAGTTCTTTTGTGTATCATATTCGACTATGATTCCGGGTTAATAATTTAATGATTTGTTCAAAGTTTAAAATATGAAAATTGTTTGTTCGCGAGTTCTTGAACATTTACAGAATATTTAACTCGTTTTGGAACAAAAATTTGTTCACAATATCGTTTCAGATGACAATGTTCGCGAATGCTGAAAGCTAAAAAATTAAACAACGTTTGTGTTGGCGAACAAAACGAATCCTGAATTAGTCAATGTTCTAATTAGCAGTGAACCGTTTTCTACTCATAAGAAATCGCCAAAATTCAGTTCCGAGACAGTTAGTAATATGTGGCAGTTGGATTCCACTTTGTCCAATTTTGTTTAACGAACAATCGCGCCGAATCCCCTGTTTGTTCCGTAACAATGGTTTTCGATTCCACATCGGCTTTGATAAAATAGGATGGCCGACGGGGTCATGTTAAGTTTAGTCGCGCATTAATGGAACCGAACGACTATGTTTTATATTATATTTTGTCATAGCCGTCGGGATTTCAATTCTTTTCTGACGTCGCGTAATTAGAAATTTCACCTTCACCGATCGCCGTTTCTTGAAGAGGTAATAAACGACGAATGATACTGAGTTACCCATTTTATATCTACATCTATATATATATATATATATATATATATGTATATATATATATATATATATATATATATATATATATATATATATATATATATTGTATTATATATGTATTGTATTATATATATATACATATTGTATTATATGTATTATATATATTGCAGTTTTTAGTCTCGGTATTAGTCGATTATTATCCCTTAAAGAAACGACGATCGATCTGCAACGAGAGAGTATGGTTAATGTTGCGCCATGCTACACATGAGATTTCGAATTACTGAATTATATCGCCCGTTGGCCAAACCGTTTGTCGTTTGACAATCGCCAGCGGTTTCTAGTTTCAAGTCGCAGAACATGTTGTTTTTCCTTTTTCCAGTCGGAAAACTAAAAATTTTAAACGAAAAACAACGTCTAGAACACGACTTTTTCCTAACAAATTTCGAGCAATACATTGTGGTTGTACTTCGTTCAGTTACGTATTGCTAAAGCGAGGCTGATATATTTCTAGGGTCCGGCTCTGCCCAAAAAATGTCACACTGGCTAATCGCTACTAGCCAATCTTGGATTTAGAGCCGTGGCGGACTGTGACAAAATTTGGCCCTGGTGCACACATCTTATGGTAAATAATGCATAACGCAGAAAATTTGAATTTTGGAAACAGTCCAAAGTAGAAGATGCAAATTTTGGAAGCCGTCCAGAGCAGGAAGTCCAAATTTTGGCAGCTGTCCAACACTATAAATTTATATTTTGGAAGTTTTCCATCGCGGGAAAATAAACTTTTTGGCAGTTGTGCAACGCGGAAAATTCAATTTTAAGAGTCGTCCGAAGCGATATATTCAAGTTTTGACAACAGTCTAAATTTTGGCAGTTTAGCAATTTAAATTTTGACAGCTGTCCACCGCAAAAAATACAAAATTTCGCAGTAAGCCTATGCAGTAAACTTAAATTTTGACAGTTTCCCAGCGCGGAAAATTTGAAATTAAGCGGCAACCCAATGCTAATATTACACCTGGTGCGCTGTTACGTCATATTTATAGTGATCCTGAACTATTAAAATATGTTTTACATTATGCTCTGACTCATGTGCAAAACCTGACAATGTGCTTGAAATAGGCAAACCCTTGTTACTGAACCTCCCACTAAGGTAAAATATTAATAGCGAGCTGACGACTGCTAGTGGCGTATCGCCATGTAACCACCATAGTATTGATTGTAGCGCCTCCTAACAACAGTTGTACGTACTTCACCTTTGAAATTAGGTGGCGTTATTATGACCAGGTGTAGGTGTACAAACGTGCTGCATGGCGTTGCAGCTCGTTGAAGCTTTTATATGAGGAAATATAATCCGAGATAATAAGGCTCTCAAGAAAATACGCATTCTTTGTCTGGGAAGCCTTAAAGGATTTTCGTGAAAAATTTTCCTACTTAATGTCAAAGCTCACTCCATCTTTCATACAGCGTTAACAGATAGTTGCGTGCAGTGACTGCACATAGTGGCAAAATTTTAGAAAAAGCTGCTCCAGAAACTATATCACTTAGAAACATCTGCTACAGAAACTGTGTCACTTGTATAAAAACTGTTGCAAAACGGTGCTACTTTTATAAAAACTGCTACAGAATGTTCTATCTCTATATGAAAACTGCTTTACCGACTGTGTTATTTTAAAAAAACCGCTTCACTAGTAACTCGCAAAGCGATGGGAAAACGGTGCTTGTCTGACTACTCTGCTCACAGTTACCACTTCGTTTTTCTAGATACAGCACACAGCACACTGGCTTCCTAAGGCCTACGATAACAATTATACACCGGTAATACTTAGATCAGATTAACCAAATATCAAAACCGAAGAACCCTTTATTTCTTCCTCAAATGACCAAACATACGATACTTCTGCAAGTTATGCGTTACTGACAAAGAAATGCGTGCATTATCTACGCACATGAAAAGAAGGTTACAACCATTTCAGACTTTTTTGCATTTACAAATGCATGTGAGATGTAAAAACTGTCTTGACCATTGCACCACCACTGTAAATATGGTTGAGACAGATGCCGGCTCGCTGTTGATATGGCCATAACCCATGTACGTGCACAGTAATTATTGTCGCAATAAAGGCGCGCTGACTTTGTATGAAGCTTTTGCTAAGATTTTGCTTCACTGTGATTTCGTTCAACTTTATGACAACGCCGTTTCTACAACTGCGTAATAGAAAGAACGCTTGAAGTTTAATATTTTCTAATAAAATTTGCCTCAGAATCGGTGTGAATTTTAGGAAAGAAAAACTAATTTTTTAATGTTTCATGTTTTTGGAATAGAAATAATCATAAGCAATCATGATAGGTAGTTCACAATATTATAACTATATAATAATAGTTATGTAGTATGCCACATTAATCAACATAGAATAATAAACACATTATATAATAACGCAGTACCACTCGAAATCCAATATTCAATGTTGGATGATAGGCTTCGACAATTTAATCCTAAAATACTATTTTAAATGTCGAAGTCAAGGGACAACTGCTTGCTAATAATGTGCAGATTCTAGGAGATTATTGATAGTAATCTAAATGTGTCCGTTAACTTTCTTATATTTTCTTGAGCAATTCATTTGCCAATTTAGAATAAAACTTCCTTTAAAGTGTGCAAATTATTAATTTTTATGAATAGCTCCTGATCTGAGTAAAATTAATAAACTAGATTCTCGTTTTACCTGTTGATCTTACAATTCAACAACTTATTGAAGCAAATGATTTAGTCGTAGGTGTCGAAGGTCCGTCAGTAGATGAAAAAAGCTGCTTTTGAGCCACCCGCCCGGCGGGGTTGCAGGGTAGAGGCGTTGTATTAACTGAGTAAGCGGGAGTATTCTTTGCGTCAACTAGAGTACTTCTTGTTTTGCTAAGTTAGTGATAGTATTGTTTATTTATGACTTAGGAATGCCGACCCTCTATGGGTACCAAAGCGACTTAGTCGTGTTCGACTCTCTATGCACACCCAAGCGACTTACTGTCTATACATATAAGTCGTATATAAGTCTGTGCATTAATTATCTTGGTTACAACAATGTTTTGCGATTTTCCTCATTACCTGTTTTAGACAACACAGATAATATACGGTTGCTTTTCCGTTTCTTGCACATTGCACTTTTACGTGACAGTGTTTTGTAAAAACGTTGCTGTTTTTGCATCTGATAAAAAAATTAAAAAGATAGCGAAGGTATGTAAAGCGTAACGACAAAAAGACGTGTCCCTGTTGTATCAACACACGAATAATATTCTGTACTTCACTTGCAATATTACAGGGCAAACGTTAAACATCATGTGTAATTTTACTATAAAATAATACTAGTATTTACGCGACTTAAACAAGTTACAAGTTTTATAGGTCCTTTCGGTATTAATAGTTGGTATTTGGTTGACAATTAGTCATTAGTCACACCCGATAAAAATCGCAGCAATGTTATGTATATTTAGCTAACGTGCAGGTATGAATAATTTCTATTCGGTAAAATCAAAAACAGTCATATTTATTATAAACATAATATAATTTGTAAATGTCAAATTCCCCATATTTCATATAGCACAAATTGGACGGTGTTTCTTTTACGTATAATTGTAGACTAATGGTGTTGAATATATTTGAATATAATAGTTTTACGCATGCTCTCCAGTTTATGGTTAAGAAATGGGTATCGAAGAAGGTATTTAACGCTATTTTATACTTCGGCTTTTCATTCAAACAGGCTTTCCACCTTGCCACTTGGTGAAATGAAGAAGGAAAGCGCGGGCGTTGCAACTGCCGAGTTTGCGGGACTGCGTTCGAAGATGTACAGTATCTAATGTTGTGGCTGTGGAAAAAAAAGCAAACGAAATCAAAAAGAGTGTAGTAAAGGCAGGAATAAAGCATTATTACTACGTCGAAACGTTGCTAAACGGAGGCAAACTCAGATATCAAATGAACACTATAAACAAGATTAGCTTTTCATCACAAGACGGCAAGCGGTGTATCACAGCCGACGGAATTAGTTCATACGCTTATGGATATTATAGTATAATACGACAGGATGATCTCACTCAATTTATTAACGAAGTAAATGACGATATGTTCATTGTTGACTGTTGACTGAAATGTGTAATCCGATAAGCAATAATATCCATACAAACCTTATTTCACAAGACTTTGTAGAGATTGTAAACGATACCGAATCTAGTACCTACAAAGACCTTGAGAATTAGTGACTGACGTTGAGAATGACCTAATGGACCACTAATTTTTGTGATATTCATAATGTGAACTGACACTTTTGTCTTGCAGTGCTCCTGTGTCCGGTGTTAATACTTATTGATATTAATACCCAGACTCCTTAAAAGATAAGCTGCTTTAATGTTTAGACTTACTGAAATGGATGCGACGCTTAAGGATATACTATGACCCTCGAAATGTAGCTGGTTTTTGTACAGCTCTAAAGTTATTCTTGGAGTTGAAGAAACAGAGGCTACACGTGAAACTAAAAGATGTTCAAGAGTGGTTAAGAGCTCAAGAAACAAATACTATATATAAGCCAAGCAGACTTAGGTTTAAGCGTCGTCCTACTATTGTTAACGGTTTGGGTGATTTATTTCAAGCAGACTTGGCAGATATGTCCAGCTTATCATCTTATAACGATGGTTTTAAGTACCCACTTGTAGTTATTGACTGTTTCTCGAAATTTTCGTGGATAACTTTGGTTAAAAATAAAACGTCACCCATTATTTGGTCTGGTTTCAAGTCAGTCTTTGAAAAATCAATACTAAAATATTTTCAGACAGATAACGGGACAGTATTTGTTAACAACTTGATATATGATTATTGCAGAGCTAAGGGTTTAAATATTTACACAACGAAAAACAAAGAATCTAAGGCTTGCATAGCAGAACGTTGCATACCTACAGTTGAAACAAATTTCTAACCGCTAGAAATCTATAGCGATATATTGATCACCTGGAGCATATAGTTTTCAGCTATAATAACACAGAAAGCAGCTATGGTTTTGTTCCAGCAAATGCCACTGAGCACAATGAAGATATAATAAAGGAAAAGTTATTCCTACAGTGGATATTGATGCTCGACATAAATTTAAAATTGGGGATTTAGTGAGAATTTCGAAAGAAAGGTTACAATTTGAACGTAGATTTAGTCAACTATGGTGACGTGAAGTTTTTACTCTTAACAACTAATATCCTTTTGATCCGCCTGTGCATGAAATTGTTGATGCTAATAAAGAAGTGATTCTTGGTAAATTCTTTGGGCCTGAGTTACAAAACGTTAAAGCATTAGACGATATGTACAAGATTGAAAAAAAATTTACGAAACCCTAAAGACTGCACACGATACTGAATATCTAGTTAAGTGGCTTGGGTATTCTAGTTCCACGAATTCAATGGGTACATAAGAAAGATTTACAAGCAACATGAATGGCACAGTTTACGATACAGGCTATAAAACTGTTTAATCCTATTGCATATGGGGCATGCAAAGCACCCATTACACAAATACATATCTGGCGGTAAAATCGGGGTACACAAGGTAATCACCTGGGTAGTCAATAGCACATCTAGTGGTTAAAACCGGGTACACAAAGTGACTACACGGATACACAGTTACATATTAATGGTCAAACAAGGGTACTTATGGTACCCTTATGGGTACATAAACTACCCTTACAGATACGAAATTGTTTACTAAATGGTAAACATTGTACCACCGAGGGGTACATATTCAATGATCATAGTGATACACAGCTCCATAATGTATGCTTCCTTCCTGAGGAAATGGTTCTCGAACAAGAGATAGGAGGAAAGTCTTAAAAACGGCTTTTTAACCAATATATTTGCAAGACAATAGAATACGTGTGCGCTAATTGTCATCGTAGTCACACATCACGTCAACATTTACACAGACATAAGAAAAATTGAGTATCACAAGCGCTGGCTCCAGCATCACCTTTAATTTTTGAGAGTTGTGTACAAAATTGTAATACTAAGATCCTTGTACCACTGGAGCTACCGTTCACTTGTGTTGTAAGCGGTCAAACTGGGTGTGGAAAAACTGAGTGGATTGATCGTTTCTGAAACACAGTTTTTTGGTCAAACCGTGAGCAAGATTTTGTTTTGTTATAGTATATTTTAAGATATATATCAGAAACTTGCAGGTGAAATTCCCAATTTGGAACTTTATGAAGGTGTTCTTTCGGAATTTCCACAATCAACTACCAGTAGACACTATCCTCATATTGGATGACTTAATGCTAGCATCAAATAATAAAAAATTAGCTGCTGCGTTTTCGAAAATGCGACATAATAAGCTGAGTACAATTTTTCTCACCCAAACCTTGTGTCACCAAGGTAAGTACATTCGAACCATTACGCTAAACGCACAATATATGGTACTTTTTCCAAATTTTAGAGACCAATTTATGATTTTTACTCTAAGACGATAAATATGACCTTCAAAACCGCAATTTCTCGTTAGCGCTTTCGAACAAGCGACAAAAACACCATATGGGTATCTTTTCGAAGATTTGAAGGCAACTACAGAAAGTATATTAAGGGTTCGGTAGAATATATTTCCCAATGATGTGCATATGTATGTATATGCTTTAAAAAGAAGTGTGCACGTTTGAAAGATGTAGAAAAAATGTCACAACATATGGAAAAACATAAAATTTCTATAAAATGTTTGAACGAAACATCGTCGAGAGTTGTTGCAGCGGTTCTAACAGTTGCTCCAGATTCGCGTATACGAGCGTTTGGTGAAATAGCACATAACGCGCTAGCTACGATGCGTAGAAACATTCTTAGAAAGTTTTCAAATAAGAAAACATCAGCCAGCTTTTCAGAAACGAAACATATTAAAACCAATACTTGTTAAATACTTACTGGTTGTTTTAGTAAATATTATGGCACGTAAAATGGCAGTAGTTACCGCAAGCGGGCTTGATGTAATACGAAATGGTGGGTTGCAAGATAAATCCCATACACCTATAAAAAACGAAGTTTCTCTATACGACACCCATGAGCAAAAAATGATCTATCTCTTATGTTTCCTAAAAATTTGCGGAATAAAGCAATACAAATGTTGAATGGTATGAAAAATTTAAACCTCAGTCAAAACAATCAAATCATTTACCCGGATAAAACCATTGGTTCAAAACATTTTTTATCTTGTAAAATACTTTGTGTGTGCTGTTAATTACTCACCTCCACGCCCTTTAGATTCTGAAAATTTTGAGTCGTTGCGCTCTGGAGTACCAAATTCGGCATTTGGGCGGGGAATAAGAGACAAAAGGACATCATTATGGGAAAGTATATATTAGGTAACTAACCAATCAACGCTTACTACACAAATCTATATAAAGTCCTACACCAGGATCCAAAAATCATTATAATGCTTTGTTTGCAATGGAGCCTACAACATACTGCATGTCTGCTGGTAGTACTCGACTTATACTCTTTCGTTTAGGGTGGAGTGTATTCAGCAATTTTAACGTGGGTAACATTCTTATCAACGGCGTCAAGTACAACTGTGTGGAACAGTGGTACCAAAGTGAGAAGGCTCACTATTTTTATGATAATGCTTCTTGTAACGCAATTATGAATACATATAAACCGTC
Organism: Trileptium ribeirensis; assembly: GCA_030248225.1. Lineage (NCBI taxonomy): Eukaryota > Metazoa > Nematoda > Enoplea > Enoplida > Thoracostomopsidae > Trileptium > Trileptium ribeirensis. The sequence continues at coordinate 10,226 of JASANE010003766.1, forward strand.
AAAGCAAAAGAAAATTGGTCAGGAAATTATAAACTTTGATGAAACACAGTGGTTACAACACGATAATGCTGTATGTGTTATGAAGTTTGGTCTAAGGGCAACGTTTCAGCACTTGGCACATGTAAGGGCAGCTCTTATTGGCACCGAGAATGCGTTATTAGCGGAATCATCGGAGTGAGATAACTACTGTGGTATAGGAAAGAGCATATATGATCCTGCGAGTCGTGACATTAAACAATACATGGGACAAAATATGTTCGGACAGTTGTGGATGGAATTCCGAGACGAATCCAAGTGCTGATAACAAATATGATTATCTTATCTAACGTCGGTTGTAGCATAGGTTTCCTATATTTATCATATAATATTGACAGTTTTAATTACAACACAATAAGGTTCAGTGGAGGTATTTGGAAATTTATACCACGAGTTACCACTTTACTATTTTCTAATGGAAAAATTGTTTTGGTTTGTGTCTGATGTGTAAACAAAGCTTCTTTAATATAAATCGAGTTCGTGAAAATCTTTTCAAATAATTAAAATAATATTCAAATAATAAAAAAGCTTTTTAATGAAGTTTGATCTAATAAAAATAGAGGTTGTAATAATTTGTAAATTAAACAATCCGTCAGTTGAATTTCCGACACAATTCTGCGCTACTAAAGGTACGTGTGTTAGAAGCAAAAGTTCCCGGCAAGTACATAAATTTCAACAAAACTACTTTACAGTACCTAGAGGTTAAATAATGGAAATGTTTTACGTTGGAAGATGGTTATTACGATATTGAAACGTTACTTGAATTTTTAAATAGATTTCTCTCAAAAAGTATATTTAGCGTAAACCCCACATACGATAAAATAAACATTTATTGTTTGGACGATACAAATATTAAATTATCACAAGAACTTAAAGTTTTGTTTCGACTTCAAATCTCTCATTTGAAAATGCAAGACACATTGGTGAAATACCCTTGGATTTAACACATAACAAACCTCATTTTATTCTAGGTTCATTTGTCAAAGAAAGACTTTTTAACGGTAAATACAAACCAATATTACACGTCATTTCAGAAAGTTGCAATAATACGGTGTATCTACAACTAAACAACACCTTGTAGAAAACGTTCCAGTTTTAAGTAGAAGATGCAGAATTCCTATTTGTTAGATTTTCAAAAAATCACAATTCTAACTGCAGTTGTAATTCACATAAAATGCTTAAAAAGGTTTGTATTGGTAAATTACCACGGATATAAAATGTCTGCTCCTTTTTGCTTAAATTCACCTAAGCTGCAGGGTGCAGTTTCAAGACGTGCTCATGTTATATGTAGGAAAAATTAATCCGTTGCTCTAAAACTTAAATTCAATACTAGAAAAAGCAAAACTCTTAAAAATAAACAAAAGCATGTGAAGCCACTAAAAATGGCGCAAACGTGTGGGGTTGAAAAACTGAACTGGGAAAAGGAAGTATATCTTACACAGGACTCCGTTGTTTCAACTAAGCTTATTGAAGTAGCATCAACATTACCTAGCTCCGACGTTGATGATATTTTGAGGTTCAAAATTAACGAAAGTGTTTATGATTTATTGGATTTGTCTCAAATTTATGCTTATCTTGAGGTACAAGTACTGCAGTCAGACGGAAAAATATACCTGCGGACAAATTTGTGATACCGTGCAATATGTTTGGTTACGCATTATTTTCGAGATGAAGATTAACGGTGAACCCATAACGTTTAATCAAAAACATTACCCATGGATGGCATACGTACTTTATCATCTACACAAGAGCGCTGATTATCGAAAGCAATATCTTACTGGTTCAATGTATGATGATGATGATCCTTCCATGTTTATTGAAATAACCGCTGACAATTCTCCGGGAGTACGAAGGAACACAAACATTATGATGTCTCAGAAAGGCGAACTATAGTTCTTAGTTTTATAACAGGTTAAACACCAAGTAAACCCGAAGTATTTACCACCGACAATTCGTATGGGATTAGAGTTTGTTAGAAGTCTAACAAATCTTGTTCTGTTACACGGTGGTAGTTCAGAATATAAAATCCGAATAAATGAATTTAAAATTTACATTTCTAAAGTAAAGTTAACAAAACAAGCTTTAGAACACCAAAGTCGCCTTTTAAATGCTACAGGTGCAAATTATTTTGGAATCAGATATAAAATACACACATCTGTAAACAAAGGTTTACAACATGTAGACTGGACAATTTTTATAATGAAATCTATCTCGCAGGATATACATATGGTGCAATCTGCAGGAGGCTTATGGATGTTCGGGAAAGAAAAATTTGTTTGAATTTTCACTTCCGGATCTGGATCATTTTAATATATTTATGAACGATAACCTCTATCTCTGTAATATCACCTTACCTTGTAAAGACTCCAGTGCAATACGATGGTATTACTTTACATTGCAAGCATTGAATTATAAAAATGACAATTTGAGGCTAACCCGGGATCATTTAAATGAAACGCAGAATACCAAATATTTTCTACTGGTTTGAGTCGAGACCATATCAGTGATTGTAACTTTCTAAATCCAGAAAATGGACAAGTTCGATTATGTATAGACTTTTCAAGCCAACCCAGTAAGGCTATAGTCATTCTTGCTCTGGGTAAATTTCCTGCTGAACATCAAATTAATTCAAATCACGATGTGGTTTGTAACAAATATGCTTAAATAGCAGAAGTACATTTTCGTTAAACACGCATAAATATGCTTTATGTCGAACCATAGTGTAAAGATGACTAATAAACAGGTACCTGTATTAAAATTTAATAAAACCATATTTTGTCTAACACTGCTAGCTGTAGTGGTTGTCGCTGAAGCTGTTATATTATTACTCACTGCAAATCACGTTATTACGGACCATAAATTATCATGTGTTGAAAATTGGACAAATATTTCACAAATAACGTTGAATCCAACAAGCGTATACGATATTCATCGGATCAATATCCGTTAATCCCTCATACAAATATGACGTGGGGGAAAACACGTTGTTTATTTATATGACGTTTTGGAATACGTATTTTTCAAACTACCGATCAACAACAAATACGATATCATATTTAGTCAGGCAGCAGGAATATATCCAGGTTTTACTTTTACAACTGTGACACGCACGGGATCACAATTTATGTTAAAATTGCACGGTTCGACTTTTCGCGAGTACTTCAAGGAAGATATATGAATGTTAAAATCATTGAAGCGTATCAGTTTTAATCTTGAATTTCATACAAAGAAGTAGGCGTGTTATGAGTAACAGACAGGTAAATGCGTATTATGACATTGTCGATTATGTGAGTAATGAATAACTTCAAGAGGAGACTGTTTTTGGCAATCGAAAGTTATCAAATTTCAAAAAAATTGTCAATCGCGTGGCCAATTTATTGACAGGCGCTCTCAGTGTGAAGATGAATTATTTAACGTACTACATCAACGTCAAACGTTGCTAACAGCAGTCAAATTTGTCACTACGGAAATAAAAAGGAAAAACTTTTGAAGAATCAATGTTTAAATTGTCGTGCAAATATCCTGATTTGTACTTAACTCACTGTAAAGTACTTGTAAAGTTATTTAAGTCAATACAGACAAGTCCTCATTCATAGCTCATGAGATGGCTATTTGTGAAAGTGTTGGTCGTTTGAGTATTCATTCTCTGTTTTAACATTCGGAGCGTTTAGCTTTTCTAATTGTCACAGTTCATGTTAAGTCATCATTTTATAGAAAATCACATTGGGAATTGTGTAGCAGGAAACTCTGTTTTTACAGATGACTATAAAAACATATATATGAAACTACAAGAAACAGCGATGACTGTTTTACGAGATGTGATAATTGGACAAAACTTTTTAAAATGTTCGACAAAGTTATTGGCTACAGGGTTGGGACAATAAACCCGCTAATATCCTTTGTGTCATTTTGGAAGATAATACTGTCATAACAACCTTTGTATATTCACATGCTGTTTGTGCTCGAAAGACAAAGTATGAACTTAGAAACTGTGCGTAATTGTATTTGTGTATATCCTATAATTTTATCAAATAAAGAGAAAAGATTAGCCATTTGTGACACTGGTAACTTTGATACTTCAATATCGTTTACAAAATATAGCGGCAAGGGTTCCTATGATTGCTAGCAGGAATATACTAGTCATGAAATATTGAGGTTCTGTACATGATTAGGATGTGTCAGTTTTCGACAGTCTACACGTAGTTCAAGGTCGAGGTTCCGATTGTCATGAGTACTTTGCATGTGGTACATGATTAATAAAGCAGTACAAGACAATTCTTCCGGGTCAGCTGGTGATTAATTAAATCCAAGAAGCGAGTGAACTTCATTAACAACTCGAGATATTCAGCCAGATTTTATTCCATGAATTAGCATCGAACTTTGTTATTCGTGCACTTCAAGGCCATTATTTACAGCTAATTGTTATAAAGCATACACCATAAAAATGCCGTCTGTAAAAATTTGATTAGTCAATGTTAAAATCCATTTTTCACGCGAGCCATGCAAGCGATGTCATGCTTGTAACGATATAAGTACAAACCATATGACTTTTATTTACAATTCAACATATTCATATACAAAAAGGTAAAAGATACCGTTAATTAGATAATGGCTATTTACAAGTTATATGCACATTTCAATATCTCTCGCGTGATGCAGATAGTTTATCTTTCACACAGGTGTACAGTTGGTTCGTGCAGTAGATATTGAGTAGGGCGTCCATGACGTCACGCTTGCAGTGTTGAGACATATGCATAGAACCACCAGCCTCTTGATGTAAACGTTGTCCGGGTCCCACATAGTAACACACATCACAGTCGTCCGCGTATTGAGTTCCGAGCTTTTTCAGCACCCGATCAGCATGCTCATCCATCTTTCGTTGTTCCTGGAATCGTAGACGGTCGGAAAAGTGGTGCCATACCAGCTGCTGCACCCGTAATATAACGATGCAGACGATCGCTTTGAGTGTGCTCCAGAACTAGTTCTCCATCAGGATCCTCGCCATTGTCAAACTCGATCTAATCTTAAACCAGATCTGCCAGTCGTTGAATATCCTCCACTTCGTCAAGGTCGTGGTCCATTTTTGATCCTCGACTGCATCGCGAACAGCACGGTTGTTGCTTGAACCGAGCAAAGGACCTGCGTCATCTAAACAGGTCTCGCGAGTTGCCAAAGGAACTGGACCAACGATTTGAATGTCGTCATCGTAGTCGAGCAGAACTTTGTAAACGAAGATTGAAACGCCATTGATAGTAACGGTTACTTGATAGCGAAAAAGTATCAGTTGTGATACAGCGTTGATAAAACAAGATAAATGAGAAAATGGAGAGAAGGAATGGATTTTTATAAAGAATCTTAGGGTGGTACAAGTGGTGTCTGGGTTGATGGGTCATATGAAAGCGTAAAGTTACATCCAAGCTGGAAGGCATTCTAATAATCCCCTACCGACAAAGGTTTTGCACGTTGATCATAATGGTCTTCGCTGATATACTTAATCAATCATATAATCACATCCCATCCCAAGTATAAACCCCATCGACAAAAACAATACCCCCAGTCAACCCCGCAACATGGAGGACTAAGTGTGTTGGAATTTTCAGCAACCCAAAATTTTTCCCAACATTGAAAAAATTCTGCCCCATTTTTTGATTGGCAGAAGATTTTACAATTTCCCTTATTTTTTAATTTTTTACACTAATTTCTGTTTTAGCCATTTTTAGTAAAATTTTCCGCGTGACCTAGGCGGCGGGGGGGCTGGGGTTGGTGCAGAACCTTGAGAGTGGGGGTTAAAAATAATTTAGGGGAGAAAACCCCGTATCCACACTTACCGCTTATATGTGGTGAATGTATGTCTCGGAGCATAGATTTAAACCCTTGGTTCCAGCTACGTCTCCGAGTACCGGCTTTTTATTAAAATAGTTAGAGTATCTGTTGCATTTATTTAGACTCTTTACAGCACAATTTGTAATAGTTCTTATATCAAAATACATTAGCAATTTTTTCGACTTACATTAAATGAACAAGTTTATCAATATTTTCTGCAAATATTTTCTGCAGTACAAAGTTTCTTTCCTATATTTTAAGAAAATGACCACAACACGTGTAGCATATTTGTTAACGCTGTTACACAAGCTGTGTTATTATTACTGAATTTATGTAGCAGTTTTCTGAAGTATGGATTTAGTGTCGTAGTTTTTCTAAAGCTGACACAGTTTTGTAAACAGTTTTCCTAAAAGTGAGACAGTTTCTGTAGCATTTTGTAAGTGACACGGTCTCTGTAGCAATTTTTCCAAAAGTGACACAGTTTGTGTGGTAGTTTTTATAAAAGTGATCCAATATCTGCATTACTTTTGTAAAAATCATAGTTTCCGCAGCAGATTTTTTTCTAAAATTTTGCCACAATTTGCATATTCCTCCGTAAATTCAACGCAAAATACCACACAGCGAACAAACTCTGAGCCCCGTCAAATAAATCTGCAGGGTAGGGGAGTCGAGTGGCGTGAAGAAACACCAAAAGAAAACGTAAACTTAGCATCAGTTTGCTTATGAAATTGCGTATAAGTTGGAACGCTTCGCGGGAAGTCTAGTTGACGCACAAGCGACCGCAAGGGCAGTCTGTGCCTTGACAATTTTACCTGGTGGTCTGACCGGGGCGCTAAAGCTAGTTTCCCATTTTTTCGTAATTTTGCAGAAACGATGGCCAGGCGAGACTTTCATTCATGCTGCATAAAAAGTCACACCTGACAAAACTCAGAGAAAAATCCAGTACGAAATCGCGGAACATAGCAAAAGAAAACGACACCGAAAACTAAGCGCGACTGGCTTTGATGTGGCAATTTTCTTCTATTCCCTCTAATATCTACCAGCTGAAAGCTTGTCGCAAACATCCAAATTTTGCCGTTTCGGGCCCTTGGGTTTCACTGGTGATGGCCTTTACCGTTTAATACACCCGGGTGAAGCTTTAGAAGAAAAATCACTCTTTCGATGAAGAAATCGATGCTATCATGTATAACTTGTCATTGGGACAACTCGGCTCAATTTCTCGCAGCTGCATTTGAAACCACACTCAGAGCAAAATTATATTATATATTATCGAATAATAAGCAGGGCAATATCGCTGCAAATCTCAAATTTCGGTGCTGCAAAAACGTTGAGTCGAATTTTGACCATTGAATCGTCTCTTTTAAACTATTAAGATTGAGTTAACGTTGTGTAAACTTGTGTCAAGTTTTGACTCAATATTCTGTCATTTTAAAGGAAAACATAAGTTGATGTTTCGTACAGTTTGAGTAAAGATTTCTCTCAGCGTCAAGTTTGTCCCAAATTGAGCCAATACTTGACTCGCATTGAGGCCAAACTAGACTCAAATTGTGTCAAAAATCAACTGAAGCTCAGGTTTAAACCGGCCGACGCAGTATTCAAAAGTTGGTTCAGCGGTTTTGCAGTTGTCATGTTGCCTGGCAAGTAATGGATCTAGTTGCAACGAGCGCAACTTGACCCAAATGTCCTGTGTAAAGCGTATGAAGGTAGCACATATCACAATATATACGAATCACTTAAAACGCATCTTTCACTGATAGGTAGATAATATTAAATTGTTCGTATTTAGTTAAAGATTTCCTGTTTTAAACGTGTGTTCTTGCATTATTTGCTACATTAATTGCCAAGTACATCAACATATTCGAAGTCAGATGTCTCTATTGAAAGATGACGTTAACATATAAATTGTAGAATGATAATCGTTTGCTCTGTTGTGCCTAATTGCTGTCTAGTGTCACAAAATATAATGCATAGTTCGTTGGTGGCGTTTTCATACCGTTGGTGGGCTGTTGAACAACAACTTGATGTATACATGTAAAATGGCACAGGCCACACTTATGGCGAACTGATCTCTAAGTTACTCTGATTAAATCATTTACTCACATCCAATGGTATTTGATTTGTGTCATAAATCCTTTTTAATGAAACGCTGAATTTTCAAAATTTCCGCTGTATTTTCCCAGGTTTCTATTTTCGAAATTCCTGGGTTTACAATTTAACATTTTCTCAATTCCCATCTTGCCGTTTTACAAATCGCCGTGTTCCTCATTTAACATTTTCTCAATCTTCCTAGTTTAACAGTTGCCCGTTTTTCCAACTTACAGTCTTCCTAGATTGCCATTTCCCCAAAATTTTTAAATTTCGAAGTTTTCGTTCTCCCACTCACCTTATTTTGTATTGCCCAGTTTTCTAGTTTCTCGTTTCTACAGTTTAACCCATTTCCCAATTTCCCATTTTTTAATTTCCCCATCTTGCCAATCTACTTTTTTATCCATTTTCCGGTCTTACTAGTTTCCCGTTTTCGATGCATCTCATTTTTCCAATTTCCTGTTTCCCCGGTTTCCAAATTTATCAGTTTTCTTTTTCCTCAGTTTTTCCTAGACTTCCATAATTTCATGGCTAAAAAAGTGGGTAAACTTGGAAAATAACAACTTGCTAAAATTGCTATAAAATTGTTAATAGTAAGTTGTATATTGGGAAAATAGCAAATTTACCACATTTTTTTATCAATTTCCCATTTACCTAATTTGCGTTTTTCAATTTAATATATTTCCATACTACTAATTTTCTGTTTCGTCAATTTCCAATTTTTCCCTCTGGCAGATTCTCATTTTTCATTTCCTCCAATTATTTTCAAAGAACCCCGAAAATGGGAAATTCTAAATTTCGTATTTTCTCCATTTCCTGTTTCCATGTTCTCAGTTTTCCGTTTTGCCAATTTTCAAATTTCCCAATTTCCCAGGTTCCTTTTTTCAATTATCCATTTAATTCCGACTTACAATTTTCATTTTCCATATTTCTCGCGGTTTCAGAATCTCGATATTCTGTTTTTCATCTGCCCAACTTCTCAGATTTTAGAAATTTCCGTTTCTGGTTTCCTATTTTCTGGGCTTCCATATTTTTACCAACTTGAAAATTTTCCTCATTTTCTCTATCTCCCAATCTCGAATTTTCGCATTTTTCCGATGTCCCGATTTCCAGTTTTCTACATAAATTCGTATTCCCATATTTTCCTGATTTATCCATTTTGTCAATTTACCTTTTCCCAGATTGCACAGAGCTATGCGTGTGTACCAGTACCCGCGGACCGAATCGGGAACAGGCTCAAATCTGAAGCCAGTGGGTAGCCAGTACCCGCAGGTAGCGGGTAAGTATACCCACAGGTAGGGAATACTCGTAACGATGACAATCGAAATTACTAGGTTATTTTGTTTAGAGGCCTTTTTGTGGTTACCTTTGGTTGCCAGCGGGTACTGTCATCGAAATTTCTAAACATAGATTACTTTACTAAGCTCAGCCTAAAAGAGTGAATGGTTCGTATCCTTATCGTATCTAAAGGCTGTTTAACACGTCCGAAAAACTAAGATTTGTAGAATCGGTGCAATGGCGAAAATCACGGAAAGGGATATTCACAATTTCATAATATTGCTGATTATTAAGTAGAATCTTAAGCTTTGGTTTTGCTACGTAAATTATTAAGCATAATTACGCTTAGATATTAGTTACTATCAATGAAGCTTTATATTAAGCATCAAATTTTGCTAAAAGTTTGTTATTTATGCTTAAACTTAAGCATAAATGCGTTAGGTTTTTATTAAATATAAGGCCATGCTAAATATTTTAAGAATAAGGATTTTCTGCGTAATTTCACAATTAAATAACTTTGATGCTGTGATGCCTACTAGGTCCAAATGGACCTGACGTACATTGGGAGTCGTTGTCTTTACTGAGTTTTGTCGTATGTCGTACGTTTGAACGTGAGTTGCTATTCGCTCACGTTGTGAGGTTCCTTAAGGAACCGAGCAACAGCTGCTAGATAACTCAGTCGCTTGCGTACACAGTTTATCCCGTACGTCCCGGGTTCCACCTCTGGCGCAGGCTTGAGTTTGTCAAACATTGCACGATACACAAATTAATTCGGCATGAAAGGGTTAATTTAAAATTAACCTATCGCATAACTAAGCAGGAGCCTTTCGTTTCATTTTTGCGTGCATCCACCGGCTCAAAAAGCTTTGCACGCACACACCTCTGATATTCCATTCTCACGATATTTCTGTTTAACTAATTTCAAATCATGATAGTTGAATTTTAATAGCTGAACATACTATTAACTATCGATTAACAGTACTGATAAGTTAAGAGCATGATTATACTCAGTTTAGTGTTAAGTATATGGCAATGTGCGTGCGTTGAATATTTATACACGCGGAGTTCAAACGAGTGCTATAGCATGTGTTTGAACTAATAAATACAACACAACCATGCGCATAAATGTTCGACGGACGTCTCGCTATAATTATCACTTGTACTATAGCTAACATCAGCAAACATTGCTGTTAGGCATTTTAGCGCATAACTGTTTAAGTATTGTTTGAACTATAAAAATAATACAGGACATGCAAAAGATAAAGCATCATTTTCACTAGCAACGGATAACCTATTTTAGATGTTGTCACAGGTTCTACGATATTAAAACGTCGTCATAGCAACGAGCTATTAGCAAGAGGTAGGAAGTGGGAAATTGTGTCAGCACATTCAGCAATATTTGTCAAACGCTGTAGTTGGTATATAATTTGGCAGTAATAGTTCTTATGCATGATAACGCTTTTACTTCTATCATATACGCTCAAGTAAGGCTTCTCTTTTACCAACTTTTATCGCTGAATCTGTGCTGTATGATGTTGTTTATTTGCACATCTATATTATATTATATTGATGCACATAAATTTCTAGATGCTGCGCGGAAACCCGAGGATTTTATTAGCATTACCTTATTTGTAATTGCATTAATTTTATATCGCTCTATGGTTACAAGCAGTGTAAAAATTTGAGCTTCAATCGGTTGAGTTACCGCCAAGACGCAAACGGTAGCAACAAAATACAGGTTGATCCTAGCCTAAAACGTTGTGTTATTCCACCTTTACACTTGGGCAAGCTGAGATATGTGCAAATGATCATACTTACAGCTGTAACACTCTGTAGAAAAACGAGGCAAATCGTTCAATCGATTCATGAGTTATAAGAGTAACAAAATTTGGCATATACTTATCGCACACAATATAGTGTTCCGGGAGGTTTATGTTAGAGTTCACCATTGGCGCAAATCGGTCCTCAACATGGCGCCGGGGTGCAATATCATATTGCGACATAGCACGATTCAATATTATATAAATGAAAGTCCTTCAATTATATATTTAATGTCAAGGTGCCCCTAAGACAGTTTATTACCTAAGGGTCAAACCATATCCTTTAAGCTGTTCGAGCACCCATCCGCGCAGAAAATTGAGTAAGATTTTAACAATTATGAGCAAAAAATTAGGAAATATTTTTGAGGTATGGTGTGCAAAATCTTGGAGAGTAGGGCTTCCCCACCGCTCTTACAGCCTATGGAGCTGAGGGATTCAGGGTTATATCCTATACAAAGTACATAATGTCAATCCTACAAACACTAGCCATGTACTCTATTTGTTTATTTTTAATTAAAATTTCACAATTGTTTTTCTGATTTTGAATATACTTTATGGTGTATTTTATTTAGTGTAGTAGCTGTCACAGCCTGTGTATGAATCTTTGGTACACATGCCTATACATGCTCGAGGTCCGAATCCCAGGGGTCGTAGCTGAGTCCTCGTGGGAGGGGGTCAGCGGGTCGTCGGTTATGAATAATATTTATTACATGTTTTCTGAAGTCTAGATCTTCAATTGCAATTTTATTTTCGATGTTTTCACGTTTATGCTGCCCTCTTATAAATATCTTTTGGATGTCTTACATATAGATGTGTACTGTATCTTACATTATTTCTGTAGTCTGGTTTACATACACATTCACTGCAAATTTGTGCGGTTGATTTTAACCCAGAACTATAAGTTAAATTCCCCTGAGTTCAAACTAAATCAAGCTGAGTTCGGGTTCTTGGTTCCAACTAAAACATGAGTTTGAAATTATTGAATTTGATACAAATCTAACTCAGGAGCTCTGAGTTCCAGAAAACCGACCCACGCTGAGATAGTGTTCAAACCCAGAGTTCCTGAGTGACATTTTTCAGAATCACTCTTAATTACAATAACTCAGCCTGTGTTACATTTCTAAATCAAGCCTGGTTTATGTACTAACTCTGTAGTATGAGCTAATCGTACTCATTCTGAAACGGTCCGAACCGATTTGAGACATCTGAAGTGATACAACCCAGGCTGAGTTAAATTTATCTCAGGTAAATTTGCAGTGTTTTAAGTGCGATATTTTATACATTTGTAATCAAAGAATGTCGGAAAAAATTTTGTGTATAGTTTCATGAATTTTCCCTTTTGAATCTATTTTCAGATTTGCTTGTATGAAATACAATTTAATTTTATTAGATATTAGCACTTCATAGGAGAAATATACTGCATAACGCATATATTTTTGCCTATATTTGAGGCACACAGAGTAGATACATTGTATGACAATGAATATATGTTCTATAAAAAATAATATATGCAGGTATTGTATAATCTTTTACGTTTATTTGTAGGATATTAAATACGTTTCACGTTACAGTTTTCATATATTTTATATTAAATATATCTAATGTATGAAATTTTTAGTTATTTATATGAAATGAAATGCTCCCAATACGTAAATGCGTATACAGAATTGAAATTTTTGGTGCTAATTTTGAATCGTATATGTTTGCGTTTTATAGTGCTTCATAAAAGTTATGTCTTGCAAATCATGCATCTATTTTCTCAAAACTCACACAAACCATGTGCAAATAATCATACACTTTTTGTATCCAATTTCGTACAAATTATGTGTAATTTATCTTTCACATATGCTGTATGAAATTTTATACTATAATGAGTAACAAATCACACAATTCTTAAGTGTAAATTAATACAAAGAAAATGTAAATAATCATACATATTCTGTGTTACTATTGGTATAAATTATGTGCAATATGTCAGACATTTGTTGTTTTCAATTTGTTACAATTTATCTTCACATACTCAGGCATTAGTGTATGAATTACTAAACAACTGAGGTAGGATTTGTTCGCAATACGTATTTGTGTCAGTTTCTACGCAAGTTGTAGCAAATTAGTGTGACATAATAATTATATGAAATTTTCATCATAGAATTTTTATTAGCGTGGTCACTCAAAATTGAATCATATTTTAAATATTTGTGCTGTATAGTGCGATCGAGACTTCTTTTCATAACCAATTGACAATGACACAGCCGTCTACGAAGCAACCGTCCCGAAAGTGTAGGTACGACTACGTACCCGGATTGTTTTTGCTCTACTATTCAGTTATCAAAGATGCTGTTGGCCAGATATAAATCATACCATTGCATAAGCGTCTTAGTATCTTCCATACTGGGACAATATTCGTCATATCACTTTATCAATTACCAGTGTGGGATCACGGGCGGAACGGTTTGGTTAAATGTTCTTACAGGGAGGGCGTTTTTTTACTGAAAAATGTCGGACTACTATCGAAGTTCCTACTTAGATGAAAAATAACGGTTTTCTGCACACACCACCACCCCTCCCCCCGCATGCAGAGCCTGCGTAGGGCTACATGTCGGTTCTGTTGGGGATGGGCGCTATTTGTATGCATATATGTATAGGTATAATGTCTCATACATATGTATGGATTATAAGCAATTATACGTATGTTAATGCTAATACATGCAAAATATATGCATACTCTTATACACAATAATATACACTCATGAACGTAATTAGTAGTATATGTGATATAGATATATGAATATCATTGTCGTGTTTTGCTGGTCAGTTAATAAATACACATAAAACATTACGGCCGCACCAAGGGCCTCACCAGACGGCTATGGATTGCCGTGACTTTTTCTTTTTATTTTTACTGGATGCGTGGCTAGCACCGTTGGGTCTACAACTGAAATTCCGCTTTATATAACTAGTCAGAGAACAGTGCAGCAAACAGAGGTTGTTTGAAAAATTTAACATACAACCGGGATGAAACCAGCAGCGTGCAAATTCCAACATACACTCGCTGTATAATCACGAAATCGCCGCTACCAATCAATTTTGATAGCTGATGGCAGAGCTCCGCATATATTAAATAAGGTTTCTTTCCCTATTGTTCCCTTCTGTTGAAGAGATACACGGGCGATGGATGGCAGTAAGAACGCTGAACGGGGCAAAAACTTTGAAAAATAATTAAATTGGGATATGCAATACACGGAAACAGATGGCAAATGCAATTGTTCCTCTAGTTAGATTGAGCGATCAAGTTAAAAGCATGAATCAATATTTCTCAGTTGACCGCGATACGCGAATTATAATTCCAAAGATATGTGTAACCCGTATTGTTCACATTTGCAATGAAAACAGATGTCAGCTGATGTCACATGATTGCCTGCTACTCAGTTACATATGAAAAAAGTGAATTTTAAATTTTAGTCCAAAATATTTATTAATTCGTAAAACCTATGCAGTAAGAAATTGCGCAGCTAGTTTTAGTAGTAGAAGTACGCCATATAAAATTTTATACAATATCTCAATTTTAATGCAATGGGTGGACGTATTACCAAATTACAAAATGAAAAGACCAAAGATTGTGCTAATTTTGGCCCTAAATATCAGTTCTAACTCCGTAATTCTCTGGCAACAAACATTGCACATGTGATATATGTAGTGTACTACCAGGTACGGTGATATTCTCTGCGAAAACGTCAGTTAAATCGATTCCCTTATTTTCAAGTTACAAATGATCGCATCATAATTTGAGCTGATTTGGCACGAAAAACAGGTTGTTCATCACTAACTCCAACACTAGGTGGGGTTACACACAAACACGAACGCATGAATATGCTATCCATTAAACACATTAAATAGAAAATAATTATCCGTATATTCGTTTCTGGAGTTGTTGAAATAAAGTGTACTTCCTTCGCATGCAAGAAAGCAAGCAAAAACTAGTTATGTAATTAATTTAGATATTGAGTTTAAAAAAATTTGACAACAAAAAATATACATTTTACTGAATATTTTTCCCCAAAAGTAGAATCAATGGACAATATACCTTTGGCTCAATGGACCGTAACTCCATGGACCTTTTTCCAAAATCAGGTATCGATGGCTGCTTACGTTGAACAATATAATTTGAATTATCAATTTAGTTCATGTTTGCTAGGCCCTATGGTCTAGAAGACCCAACCGTAATAAAAATATATACAATCAAACAGAAATATTTATTTACAAATAAAATAACTATACAATATCTTCATTTATTACCCCTGTTGAGTGCCATATTGATAAACCAATGAATATATTCGTTACCACGCATGAACTGAATGATCGTAGACGTATGCTGTTACCAGCGTATACCCCTCCGTAACAAGACAAAATATATAGCCAGCTTTTCCCATCCATCATCAACAGCTACTGACTCTGTTGAACATTTTGAAGTGTTTCATTCGGTTAGCTTGTCGCCGCTGAACACTGTTTCATTACATTTAGCTTTGTAATCATCGATGAGAAGAGAATTTTCAGGAATTTTTTGTTTTGCATGTCCACGAATAAGATGCTTGCTAAAGTGTAGAGATATACTGGTCGAACCCAAATCAAACAATGATTGAAATTACAAAATGCATAGGCTTTTTACAATCATTTTACCTCTGCCAAGAAAATTATTACATGGTTTAATGGTTACTGTTATGTATCTCTCATTCTATACTGGATAAAATCACATTATCATGATTATGCAAAACATATATATTAGTATACAACACATAAAATTTATGCAATGCATAATCAAATGGATGTCCTTTTTAAATTTCTTCAAAATGAATTCCACTGCCCCCTTGCACAACTTGACGTTGCTGTTGAAGCTTCATGAACTGTTCTTCGACATCTGATCTGCCATCGATGAAGTCGTCTGTTTTTCACATTGACGATAAAATTCCACAACTTTTGACTGCTAATACGCTATTTCAGCTTGAATATAAACATTGTGTATGTATTATGGCTCTATGTTTACGTATATTAATACTGATATATTTCTTACAAATTACTATATTCAATTCGCACGTTTGCCAAATGTTTCATAAACCTTGCTCCCATATAATGGTTGCTGAACGTATATCCACGAAAATACCGACCACTCGTACTAATATCAGTCTGTGCTGATAAGGTATTTATATGTTCATAAATAAATGTTCAAACAGTTCGAATCAACAAGCAATTTGTGCGCTCCATTTAACGTTTGATGGTGGTTTTAGACGAAGTTAACGTGTACACTTGACTTTGATTTATTCATCCATTGCATATCGTATGAAATTGCCGGTTTCCAACGGTTTCGTAAAAACATAATAGGTCCGTTTTACATCTAACATTTAATAGAAACAAAATTTCACATTGCACTCAAGTTTCACATTTGAGTATTACAAACAGTACACCAAACAATGAAGCCCGCCGTAATTTATTGCGCTAGCGTGGTTCTTTTCAAGATATTTCGTTCCAAAACTTCTCTATTTGCCTTTAAATTCAATTTTAGTGAAAATTAACCCATTGCGAAAGTTGCAATGGTATTTGACAACTCCTTAACGGAATCAATAGAAAGTACAACTTGTACATCTGGTGGCGCTGAGATGTGGTTATAAGCGCTGC
Source organism: Trileptium ribeirensis (assembly GCA_030248225.1). Taxonomy (NCBI): domain Eukaryota; kingdom Metazoa; phylum Nematoda; class Enoplea; order Enoplida; family Thoracostomopsidae; genus Trileptium; species Trileptium ribeirensis. The sequence continues at coordinate 26,938 of JASANE010003766.1, forward strand.
TTTGATCCCAGCGTAAATCCAAACGAAATATCTGATAGCCTGTATTTTCTTTAAATTAGATATATGTCAAACGGTTCTGCTCTACCATTCAACGCATATAATGCATTATAAAACAGTCGCATATCATTGGTTGCTAAAACATATATTACATAGATATCTATCATTATTCATGAATAATGTACACGATTCTACATCCAATAAACTCGATTTAAACATATTCAATATATTAAATCCAGCATAATTTATTAATGTTTTTTGATCCAGATTCTTGTTTTATCCTCTAAATGTAAGTAAATCTACATGGTAACATTCCATCGAAAATTGTTCAATCTATATTATGTAAACCTTTATTTACAGATAAAGTTTGTAAACTTGTACATCATGGCAGCAGATTGAACTCCTGCGCGATGTAAAATCATATTTTAGTAATTTACGGTCTGTTTTCTTAATTTTGCTATAGGTATGTATAACTTTATTTCATTAATTTGTACGCAAAATTAATCCGGTTTGTTACTCTGCAATATCAGTGACAGCGAACTTCTTGTAAATTTAAATTCAGGTTTAGTTTTAGGTGCAAGAAAGTTTGGTTACAAGTGTGCGTCCATAATTACTGAAAAATAAGGCTCAAATTTCTGTGAATCCAAAGTTCGTGCCAATCTACCTAAGAAGCTGTCATTGTTAACAGAATTATCAAACATGCATGTTTCACCTGGGTTATACAAACACATTAGTAAAATATTGTTTTCGTTGTTCTGCACTCATGTAGAGCATGTACAGTCCGTACTCTATCAAAAAGTGATGTTTTTGATTATATGTTATTGGTTCACTGTTAATTTTTTTCACAACTGAAGGGAAAACAGCATATCCAGATATATTACATGGTGATAGCTTCAAATTTAAATCTTGAATGGGTTTCCATCTCTTTATACAACTTGAAAGTCTATATAAGCAATACGTAACTGAACGAAGTATACTACAAAA
>JASANE010003767.1:0-10796 GCA_030248225.1 Trileptium ribeirensis
GCAGCGTACATTGCGGTGATAAATTGAAAGAATTGTTGCAGCGTATATACATTGCGAAACGTTGTACTCACTGCAAATTTGCCTGACTTAATTTTAACTCACCCTGAATTGCAAGGTTTCAGACGCCTGAAACCTGATCGAACAGTTTAGAACGTGTTCGACTAACTTAGACTGCTCAGTTACGACGTGACTTAAGTTTGAGTTACAATTCTAACTCAAACTGAGCTAATTTAGCATAGAATGAATTAGAAAAATCCTATTCTGCAACTCTGAGGTTGAAAGATAACTCAGCGTGAGCTTGTTTTAGCAACTCGGACGTCCTAAGTAAGATTGTACCGACCTCACAAAACTTTAACTAACGTCTGAGGTAGAATGCTTAATTGAGAACCCGAGCGACCTGTTGAACTTAGCCTGAACTAGTATGAACAATAGGAAATTTAACTCAGTCCGCTGAGTTAAAATCTAACTCAGGCAAATTTGTAGCGTATTCAAGTTTGTTGTACGGCTTGCGTTTGCACGTGTATATTATGTTGTTATTTGCTCGCTGATCCAAGGTCAATCCGCCGCTGGGGCAAAAGTTTTTTCAAGACGGTACGATTTCAATTGAATAGATATTAAATTGTTTTAGTTTTTGCACTATCGCTAGATTCAAAATCCATTTTATAAGCTGTCATATTTATAATCTCATGTTTCGCATGACCGTTCAATTCTACGACCGGGCAGAACACTAGACGCTCTTAAAACGCCATTGTTGTTGCTTCTAGGACATCGCTCAGCGCCTCTTAATAGCTCCAAGAACAATATATGACGGCGACTTCCTCATCAATGGTGAAAGTTTTTCCTTCGCTTGATTTCGTTGTCATTTCTTCTACAAGTTTGCGATATATATATTTGTGTTTTGTTCATTTGGCTTCTTTATTTATTAGTTTGTTGATCTTTGGGTTTAGTCGACACCGGATGAAGGGTCCAACCTTGAGAAGATGACCATCGGGAACATTTCTTGAGCGTTGGTGTATGCGTTTCGTGCGGCTTTAGCGATTGCGGCTTGTCCAGACAGAGGCCTGACTTTTTGTGATAAAATGTTTTCCGCTAAAAATATAAATCTAAATATATACTAAGGAGAAATTATATATATTAAGGTATATTTAGAACAAGTTAACCCTTTACTTCATGAATGAGTTTGCATTTTGACAATCGTTGAAGAAACTGTTGCCGACGCCATGAATTGAACCCGAGCCATTTGCGTTAAAGTTGCGCTTGCTAAAACCTCTGAGCTATACGCTGTTTATCGGATCCATGAGGCTGCTAACAACGCCAGTGAATAACAACACGCAGTGAAAAATGTACGCTACGCATCGAACTAAATCAATGTAATTCCTTTAGACCAAATACATGTGGTAAAGAGTTAACCGAAACGGAGCATGCGGAGTTTCCTGAAATAGAGCACAATTGTGTCATCCAAAATTCTTTTTGCCTATCAGTTGGTCTCATAACTCTTCACCAGATTGATGGATTTTCTCATTTTTTTTATTCGACGCATAATGAAATGTAGTTGTGCTCCTGGGTTTGTGTTTGCACTGCCTACCTAAATTTTAACAAAAGTGGCACGAATTTGAGATTTTTGATTTTGACCATTTGGAGTCCCCAACATTTTACGTTTTAATTCGTACCAGAGACATCGAATCTCAAAGCGGAAAAAAACTCTTTTCGTCGATGGGTACAGCTTTGCTTGTGTCCATTGTTTGGGAGAGCATTTGTTTTCAAACCCTGGTTTACCCTAAATTTTCAAATTTTTACAAAGTAAGTTTTTGCTTGTTGGGTATGAACGGTGGCATTATATATAGGGTTATTTATTTCACCCGGTAAATACGTTGGTTTTATGGGTTTAACCTGGATATGTTTTTTTCGGTGCCGGAGCGAAATTTTGTAATAGATTGGCTCCCAAAATAGTTAATTTTTGCCACTTTTTTAAAAATAGATGTGCTTTATGCGGCGTTCACGTTATAATGTCCCCAACGTTTGGAACATATGTACACCGCACAGTATCAGATCCACTGTTGACAACAGGGTGTCTTAGACACCCCCATGTTATTAATAAAATTTTTCAACGGTAGCTAGTTAAGCGTATTACCACATCTCGACAGTGTCAGGCACACCGTGTCTTCTGGCAGTTTTATCGACAGTGTTCGGAATTATTTGAGCAATGTCCATATGGGCTTGATACAAATATCGAGAATTTAGAAAAAAACTACACAGGACAATTGACTAATAAACCACATTAGCTACAGACGGTGTCCGTTATAGTTAACTCGACCCAAATTGGTAGCTAAGAGTGTGTACGACACTGTCAAGAAAAAATGTAGTAGCTAGGGGTGTGTCGTACACCCTCAGCAATTGATTTACAGTATGGGTGTCACCGTGACTGTCTATACGGTAGGGTCGCGACTACAGGGGGTCAAAAGTTCCAAACAGCGGGGACATTATAACGTGAACGCCGCATTAATTGATTAGAATGTGTATAAAGGTTTTCCGGATTGCTCCATACGATAAAAGCAATTGTTTTTGCGTGATAAACATCAAATAAGCCAAGTGTTGGGCATCACAACGGAAAACCACTCTTCATATTTAACTTTTTATTAAAATTTGTGATTATAAATTATCCAAACGGTTTAGAGCACTGTAAAAGGCGGTTTTTGACCATAGTGAGAAGCGGTTTTAAATACTATAGAGTAAAGTGTGGATCATTGTAAGAGCCGATTATGACCACTTACTTGGAACACAGTTTTGACCACTGTATTAAAGGCGGTTTTTGGCCACACTAACAAGCGGTTTTAATTACTGCAAAAGAAAATGTGGATCATTTTAAGAGCTGATTATGACCACTTACTTAGAACACAGTTTTGACCACTGTATTAAAGGCGGTTTTTGGTCACACTAAGAAACGGATTTAATTACTGCAAAAGAAAATGTGGATCATTTTAAGAGCCGATTATGACCACTTACTTAGAACACAGTTTTGACCACTGTATTAAAGGCGGCTGTTTTTGGCCACAATGAAGCACAATACTGTTTTAATCATTGCAAAAGAAGAATTAAACTGGTTGTTTCATTTGGAAAAATATATCTATTAAACTAGTTCAATGCCTGGCACATGTGGCTGGTCGTTTATTATCGTATTGCTAGGCATTCCCGTTGACGTGGTGGCCGCGCCTGATAACCAGTCTCATGCAGCCGGGTGTCCGTAACTGTGTTGCAAAATGTTTACAAACCTGACTCTAGTTTCCAGTGAGAGTCCGGGGTGCTAGATGCTCACTTTATCTCCAGCGATTCAGATTTTCTGGTCAAGGTACTGATATGTCTATTGATCGCAAGTCTAAGATACCAACCAATCTCTTGATGGCATTTACATTGCAATATCTAAATCTTGTCTCTTTATACTGCGGGATACAAACCAAGTTGTTGCCCATTTTTGCTGCAATGTATATATACATACAAAACAATATCCTGCTATTATATAGCATAATTCTGAGTTATTTTTGGTCAGCCTTGAAGCGGCTTAAATTAGAAAGACGGGCGACAAATAAAAGTCTGATTTGGCTATGGTTCGAAAGTAAACATCTGAGAATGAACATGCGAATGATGGATATCACATTTATCTCGAAGCAGCGAATATAGCTGGGCTATTGAAAGGTTTTTCATTGGATGTGTTTATGAAGTATAGGCGATCCATTGCCGTAAAACAGAAGTTAGTATATTTGTCATCTGACATAAAGCAACTATGAAATATGAAATAGTCTGGCTGGTAATAACTCAGAATTCTTCAGCATAAATGGGCAAGTGATTGGTTATTGCCTTGCAGTAGTGGAACCCGACAAGATAAGTTGGTACCTTAGAACCAGAATACGAATACATGACGATAAGTTTGTTTCTAGCACCAATGTATCCCACTGGAAACTAGAGTCAGATTTGCATTTTGTAATATAGTCGTCACCCGTGGCTGCATAGGACCCTGGCTATCATGTGCGCTTCCTATGACGACGAGAACGCCTAGAAATACCTCAATAAGATAGCACTTATGTGACAGCAAGTAAACCACAGTGAGCTAACGAGCATAAGTTTTACAAATAAATACCGTTACCAATTAGTTGGTACTTTAACCACTGCAGTATGTTGTAAAATGAGCAATATTTTCTTGGAAATTTGAGTTTCAAATCCGTATGAATATTTCCATGAAATTTTCCTGGAAATGAAATAGAAATTGAAATCGGAAATGAAATAGAAATTGAAATCGCAAATGAAAAAGAAATTGAAATCGACATTTTTTCATTGCCAACCATGGCTTTAACTATCGTAGTGTGATTATTCCTTTCACAAATTCAACACTTACAAAAGTTTGATTTTAGTTCTGTGATTATAATTGATTTGATGAATATTATTCATTTACCCTTTCATCGTATTGAAATACTTCGTAGTCGGCTTTCTGACACTCTCTGAGTTGGACAACCCAAACGTTCGCAACCTCCGTGGCACCAAGACATTGATGCTCGTCTGACTTGATATAACCGTCTTTGGTTAATATCCACATCTGCAAAGAAAGTATATACCAAGCTAGAATATGTAACTTTTTAACAAAAATTCCCTCTGTTTCTTTAAGCATCATATAGTTTTGAAGACATATATTGTGTTAAAATTATTTTATAGAGAATGTAATTTTAATATTTAATATTTCAGTTGATTATTTTTAATTTAAGAGTGAATCATTAGCCAATGTTAACTATATACTGTGTAGATTAGTGCAACATATTTTTGTAATCAGGATATTAACACAATAGATAACATAAAAAATAGATACAATATTTAAATTTGTCTTAAATGCAAGAAAACATTGGTTGCTGGTTGGTTTGTCGCCTAAGACATTTGCATTTTAATCCTACCATTTGTGAGAGAAATGAACAGCTAGATAGTTGGGGAACCGATTGGCATAGGGAACTAAATTTTAACAGGATCGCTAGCAATATATAGATCTCTACGCAGTAATAGTTGGATAACTCAATTTTTCATTGTAAAATCATCCACAATTCTGTTGTCAAGTAATTTATTATTGACCGTGTGACATTAAATATAATTTTTATGGATGGGTAAGACTTGGCTCAAATTATCAGTGCAGTTACGCGGCATATGCATATAACTCAATCCCGGGTCTACCGTTGTGCTTGGAAAATGGTGAAAATTCGTTTTCTTACGTATACACATTGATGGCGAACACAGCTGATTCAACATGCTACCGTGATCGTGAACAAACGTAGAAGTCAACAAATTTACGCGTACGCAAATTGTGATCGTATATCACAATAATCCCTGTTCGCCTTCTTTATACTGCGAATGCCGATGGTAGTATTGTGAACGCCAAATTTTGCACGGTTCAGTTCGTAATTTTAACAAAAGGATAACCATGGTTTACGAAACTATAATGTACTCATGCATTACCTCAAAATTCCACTCTTGATGTAACAGTATATCATATAGATATGGGGATGGCATGTTCTAATAAGGCTGTTAAGTAGCCCAAAGCTCGAATTATGATCAAAGTAAATAGGTAATGCAGGTTACGCAGAATAATGGCGGCTGTACGTGATAAACTCTTTTCTTATGTGAGCAGCAACCAGGACTACTAGCTGGATTGTATAATTTGTTCCAGCTACGGAGATTTATGCTTGTTTCATATATTAATACTTAAATTGTTTATTAAATATTAAAATATGAAACAAGCATAAATGTCCGTATCAAGTTGGGCATGTTTTACATGATTGCTGCAAATTGAATAATAAAACACAATATCTATGATCATTTACTGTATTCTTCGTATGAATTCACAGATAAGAACTGAAATGACTTGTTACACAAAACTTTGTATAAAATTGCATGCAACATATGTATTGAAGATTGCATGATCAATATGAAATAACATGCAAAAAGAATGTAAAATTATCTGTACATGATTTGTGTAAAATTTCCCATAATAAATGTGTGTTTTGTAGCACATAACTTGTCTGAAGCTACACAAAGTAAACATATAACAAAATTCAAAGTTAGTACAAAAATTCCAACAATGAATAAACATTCATACATTAGGCGTGTTTTCAACGATTTCTAAAAATCCTTAATTCAAAAATATATCGAATTTCATGCATTGTATATTTAATATCACACAGATGGGTATAAAAATTTATACATTAATTTATCATAAAAAATTTATATTCTAATTTATGCATTGTATACGTCACGTTTTACACAATACATACATATATTGAAATTCATACAACGCATGTGTTATATTTTATTGCAAATATACGAGGAGATTGATACATTATGCCGTATATTTCATACTATAAAGTGCTGAAATCCAATCAAGTACAATTGTAGTTTTCATACAAATGCATCTAAAAATTTAGAAAAAAAGAGAACATTGCGTCAAATTCCATCAAGATTATTCTGATATTCGAACATTACAAATATATCAACTATTGTCGCAGTTAAAGTGTGTATGTAAACCATACCACAGAAATAATGTATGATACAGTATACGTTTATGTATAATATATAATAGTTATTGAAACGCAATGAGCGAAGCGATTGGAGTTTCCAACTATAACGTTAATAGCGGCAAAAATCGTAAAAAAAGTTCTTATTTTCCATCTGTGGAGTTTTAACTCATCATCGGTTGATGGATCGTCGCAAATTTTTTATTTGATCATAAATTGTGTCTATTAGTGCCCTTTCATTTGATACTAAACGCACCGACCACGCATTCCGGTTCAAAATTGGTCAGCGGTCACATTTTTTGAAATTTGGCCATTCCGGTCCATTCCATTCCTTTCGCGACCTATATTTCAAAATAGATGCTCACTAGCGAACAATGCAAATGAATCCTCTCATTGACAGCAAACAACTTTGCCTTTAATTTTTTGTCAGCTGCAGTTTCCGAGCTATGACCCAAAGTTTAAACAATACCACAAAAAGGTGAAAATTTCTAAATTGTTACAAAGCAAGGTTTTTGCTGTTTGGGGTGAACTATGGGATTATGGGAAATTTAATGCGTTAAACAAGTTAACTTCATTGTTTTAACACAATTTTGGCTGTGTTACTATCCAGGCGGCATAGTTCCGGAGCAAAATATGACAAACCTTGAACCAAAAATAGTCAAATTTCGTCACATATCCAATATTGATGTATACAGGTGAATCGATCGTGTATATAGGCTTTCGAGGTTGCTAAATGCAATAAAACCAATTGTATTTACGTTGTATACATCAAATAAGGCAAATATTAAGGCCCTACTACGTAAAAATCACTCTTCAAATTATAATATTTGTTGAAATTTTTCATTTATAAATTTCAAAAGTTTTTGTCTTTTTGGTCATTGAAAGAAGAAATAAAGAGCTCTTCAGTTTTGAGATATGACTAAAATGACCGTATAAACGGTATTGATGCATACTGGAACTTGAAACGGGCTTAGGAACCTGAATTTGGAACGACAAAATGGTCAATAAGCGCAGAGTAATATAACTCGCTTCGTTTCTCCACGCTTTGCGAGTTAGGTACTAGTTTTTGAGAGTGTATACATTATTTACAAATATATTGGTTTGCTATTTGGCACTACTACTGTTTTCCTTCGGGTCTGATTGCTACTCAACTATTATAACGTCACAAACCTGCCACATATCAAACCCAAGCGTGCACTGTTTCATACTGAGTGCATGACGACGTTTCCCAACTTCACCTGGTGTACTTGTAATGCATTCGCGTGTGGCACTACACGATATCTAAGATTAAGAATGCATAAAAAGGAAATCTATTATGTATATGTAGGTGTACCATAATGCAATTTCGACGTAACCAGTGCAGCTGAAACTAAATTTACAGTCAAACTTCAGTAAAATGTTAACCAAAAGCTTCGCCGTAAGAAGTTTTTTAGGAATTTGGAAAAAATAGGTATTAAGAATCTGGATACGAATATTTAATCAATGGGTTTTTGATGTTAATAATCGATGATGAAACACGTGTTTTAAGAAGCTTTTTTTATGAAAATTCAGAGAGATTTTTGACATTTCCAAAAATATGCTACTGATCTCTGTAGCAAATACATTTACTGAAATCTGAAAACTGAATTTAGTTTCCAGTATGATAATACAATTTTGCTTCGGGGAAATTGAGAGACGACCAGGCCTTAACTTTTTGTTCCTTATAGATAGACCGATTTTAGCCAATTTTGGCCAGTATAATATATACGTGTTTTCTGCTGCAAAATTCCCTTTCCCACCCATATATTTTTAACTGCATCACAAAGTTTGACTGTTTTCAGATAAAATGGAATTAACGTGGCAGCATTGGGGGTCCACAAATTATTGCTTTTTATTTGCGTAAAATACCTGAAGTCGACCGAAGTGTTCTCCGCACTTTTCCATCGAGGCTTTTTTAGCTCTGCCATTCCCGAAAGCATCAACAAAAGCGACTTCAAGGCACATTGAAACCGATGGATTTTCGATCTATGAGTGAGAAAAAGATTGAAAATTCAAATATATAAGGACATATTGGGAAAATTGGTGTATCTATTTTTTTGTACCCTCTCTTAGCGTAGATGCCAAAAACTATGTTTGTAGCAAACACATTTCACATATACGATAGGTATCCAAGGTCGGGCATGTTAGGGGTCGCAGATTGTTCCAGTGGGACGGGGTTGTATTTACCTCATTTTTCCCAATTTTACATCACAATGTTATAATTTTGCTCATAATTTCTAAAAATGCTTTCGGTGTGTAGGAAGTGGGTGGCTGGGTCTGTGGAGCCTCAGTTGAGTCTAACGTCCGACCTTTACCCCTATTACATATATATACCTATATATATCAAGGTACGTATTTACTTCTGGCCAAGAATAAGGCTGAACTAAAGTCTGCACCCAGTTTTTCTTTCAATTTTTCGACAATATTCGTTGAACATCGGTACAGTACAAAATAATTATGCAGCGTTCACGTTGTAATGTCCCAGGCGTTTGTAGCTTTTGTTCCATTGTGTTTAGACTATGTCCCATAGACGGTGAGAGTCACACTCATACAGTATGATAATAAGTCTACACTCATATCGTACAATATCAGTTTGGGATTTAAAACATGGTGTTCATTGATCTAACGACCATTTAAAAATTTATAAATGATGACAAATTATATAAGTTCGCCGTTTTGCTTGAAGGCTGTTTATGCTAGTAGGATTTTGTTGCTGCAAATTCCTGGGGGTTAATGTCGTAGTTTCTAATGGTAATTTCCCCGAAGCAAACGTTTTAAAATTTACATCAACTATAAATATATTATAATGTATATATGTATACTATTCCATCCCACATACCAGAAAATTTCGCAAACTTCCAGCAATAACAGTATCTTAATGCACATTTCTCGTTAAATCACGAAATGTTAAAACGGTTTATTCATTACATTTAGTACAAAAGTTTTTAGTTCCTAAGTCGTGGCATTATGTAGAATTATTCTCCCAAATTAAGGCAGCCACGAATAAAACTAAACTACGTATTTCGGGCTGGAAAAGTACGCTTCTGGCCAGGAATAATGAGAAATTAGCACAACTTTCTTACTATTGAAATACGATATATACTTTTACGACATCATCATTGCTGTGTAATTATTTCCAACTGCTTGTGGGCCTTTGGCACATTAAAATCGAGGAAACACGAAATTGCTGTATTAAATCCACAGCTTTATAGAAAAGAAAGAGCATAATCCTGCAATAAACATATTGTCCCTAGTTTGTGCATTCCATTGCTTTTAGCTATGTCCAACCTAACGGCGCGACAATGACGATTTAAACAATCTTCATTCATTTCTGAGTCATATCTTGTGGCACATTAAAATCGAGGAAACACGAAATTGCTGTATTAAATCCACAGCTTTATAGAAAAGAAAGAGCATAATCCTGCAATAAACATATTGTCCCTAGTTTGTGCATTCCATTGCTTTTAGCTATGTCCAACCTAACGGCGCGACAATGACGATTTAAACAATCTTCATTCATTTCTGAGTCATATCTTGTGGCGTTTAATATAAGGCACTTCTTAAAATACCTACATACCTAGGCTATATTATGCCGTGATGTATATTATGCTTTTGCTTTGTTTTTCGTTACTTCAGTTTTTTGAAAATCATTAATTGCTATTTATCTCTGTCAACTACAGTCAAATTTTTACAATTGTTCGGATTTTGCTGACCAAGACGTCTCTATATTTACAAACACAATTGCTTTTGAATAAGCCCTTCGGGGTTGCCTGGCCCAACATATAAATACATTACCCGTCCAAAGAAGTCGTCTTTCATCGGAAGGAAATGATCCGTCCAAATGTTGGTAAGGTACCAGTGAAAGTCTTTACATTTTAGCCTACGTCGTAGTTTGAGTCGTTCGGATACATCAGTTGTCTTGCTGATATCGTAGGCTTCTGAAAAAATAACTTCGTTTGGACTCGTTAATCAGGTGCATTAAAGCGAAGATATACACTAGATGCTGCAATGAGACCGTTCGGTGTGCAACCTCATTTAATTCCACATGTTTACTATATTCGTATGTTTATCAGGACACATCAGTTGCCTTGCTGATATCATAGGCTTCTGAAAAAATAACTTCGTTTGGACTCGTTAATTAGGTGCATTAAAGCGAAGATATACACTAGATGCTGCAATGAGACCGTTCGGCTAGCAACCTCATTTAATTCCACATGTTTACCATATTCAGCAATA
>JASANE010003768.1:0-76931 GCA_030248225.1 Trileptium ribeirensis
CTCTACTTCGTTCAGTTACGTATTGCTGATGGACGAGTGAACATATCCTTGGTGTTGTTGTTGTTGTTGGATTTTTAGCTCCACCGCGATTATCATACGTTCCGAACTCGACTGATGAGCGATTAATTTCAACAATATTGTTCCATCTTAAATCCAACGTTGTTAACACCGGAAGCCGAGCCACAACACCATTTCCAATAGTAACGATTTGATTATGGCTAAAATTTGCCACCGATAAAGTTGGCGGTAGGATTTCTGGCGACAGTGTTGAAATTAAATTGTACGACAAACTCAGACGCTCGATTGAAACATTCCACGATAGAAAATTAGTAACTCGTCGAATTGAATTATTAGTTGCATCGAGTATTTTTAGACTTATCGGAATCATTGAATAGTCAAGACGGTGAAGACGATTGTTCGAAACGTTTAGAGCTGCAAAAGCTGGTAAATTGCTTAGAAAACCCTTAATCGATTCCAATCGATTATTTTCAAGAGATAGCTTTTGTAAGCTATTTGTTTTATAGAAACAATTTGGATCCATTGTTGTAATTGCGTTAAATGATAGGTCGAGTTCTGATAGTTTCGGAATGTTTTCGAGAAAATAGCGATCAATTTGAGCGAGCTGATTGTGGCTAAGACTAAGCGAAGCAAGATTCGGTAGACGATCAAATAGAAATTTATATGTGTCTTCGATACGGTTAGACGATAGATCTAAATTTTCGAGGAAATAAAGGACTGTAAGTGCGGTCGGGATTGTTGTAAACCGGTTCATGCTAAGATCTAACGAGGTAATTCGTGGCATTCCTGAGAAAAAATCATCAGCTAATCCGTCGAGCGCGTTATGTGACAGCCGTAGATCCTGAACTGATTTTAGTCGAAAGAAACTATCGTGATCTAAGCGGGATAGTTGATTTCGACTTAGATCGATTACCTCCAGGCGTTCCAAGTCTCGTATGGCATAGCGATGAAGTTTGTTCAAATGGTTTCTCGACAGATCCAAATGCGATAAGACGGTGCAATTTTTAAATTGTTCCGGTTCAATTGTGGTTAATGAATTATTACTTAAATCCAATGCTTGCAGCGAAGGCATGCGCAGCGCAATCCCGTCTAGAGTTGAAATTTGGTTTGAGCTAAGATTGAGTCGCAGCATAGATTGTGAGCTATGTATTCCTCTTGGAAAATCAGACAAACGATTTGCCGAAACGTCTAAGATTTTTAGTCGACCTAATGTATTTTGAATGTTTTCGCCGAAACTAGATAATTGATTATTTGCTAACGAAAGTCTTCGAAGATTTCTAAGGCCATGTAGCGCACCTTTGTGAATCGCTGAGATATTATTTGACTCAAGTTTTAAAATATGAAGATGTTTTAGTGCTCGAAAGCTTCCCTGTTGAGGGATAAGGCTTATACGATTTTTGCTTAGATCCAACATGACCAATTGAAGAGAATTACATTGGACGAATCCGGCTTCGTCCAGCGTCGACAACGCATTATCAGATAAATTTAACCATTTAAGTTCATCGAGAGAGCACAGTTCGTCGTTTTCTGGCATCGAGCGAAGACCGTTCGACGGTAAATTGAGCTTTTCCAACCGTTTACACCCGTTTAAAAACCCTGGATCCAGACGGAGTCCAAAATTTGAAGTTGTCATTGTTTCTGGTGCAGCAGTGTCATAGCCCCATGCTTGTCGAAAACGGGTATTCGTTTCAAAGCTGAACGTTCGTAAATGAGATAAACCATTGAGTTGATCAGCTACCAAACGATTTCCCGTGGGACGACAATTTTTGATCGACAAATGTCTAAGTGAACCCAACGATGCAAATACTGATCCAGGCATCACACTTACAACACCTGAATTTGTACATTCGATGGACAAACTGACAGTTCGTTGAGTTGGGAAGTGATGGAAAGCTTCTGGACCGGATATTTTTGGCCATAAACACGTTATTCGGAGTTGGTTTCGTTGAGTTGGTGAGCAAATACATTTGTCCGGACACGATAGCTGTACCAACTGCGATCGAGCACTGTCCAGCGTGTTGCTGCTATCATGATTCGAAGCGGCAATATTTTGACAATTGAAAGACACAACTACGATGATCAACAGCAATATGGCTAACATTTTGGAATGACATAATCTTACATCGGTTGTCATAGCTGAAGTCATGTTGTTGTTGTTGTTGTTCGAACGGGAACGACTTTGATGGATGTGGTGGGAACGTTAACGTGGGACGGCTGAAGTGTGCCAAAAATTGAGTTGAGAAAGCAGTATATAGCTGAACACCGCGATCGAAGCGTATATACAATCGTTGACTGGCAAATCACAGAACGCTGAGGTTGTTGGTTAAGCAGAACGCTTATTCAGGAAATCACGACATCATATCCTGAAATATAAATAATAATTAATATAGACATGAGTTAAAATTGTTAGGAAACGGCATATGAATAAATATACAATGCAATGTGGTCAAAGCCAATGCGCTTATAGTAAAAAGCTATTATGATGAATGTGAAATGTTCGTTTGATCTATTAGTATTGAAAACTGGAATTGTCTAAACTAAAATAAAGGTCAGTATAGATACTAAAAATGTCTTGACAGTGAATTTTTAGATACGTCCCAAAGCGGTTTTGCTATAAGTGCACTCTACTGTACTCATAAAATGAGATGATTATGTTTGCACTTTCTTCTAAAAGCACGGAACAATATGACAAAAGACTTTTAAAAATACTAAAAATGTCTTGACAGTGAATTTTTAGATACGTCCCAAAGCGGTTTTGCTATAAGTGCACTCTACTGTACTCATAAAATGAGATGATTATGTTTGCACTTTCTTCTAAAAGCACGGAACAATATGACAAAAGACTTTTAAAAATACTAAAAATGTCTTGACAGTGAATTTTTAGATACGTCCCAAAGCGGTTTTGCTATAAGTGCACTCTACTGTACTCATAAAATGAGATGATTATGTTTGCACTTTCTTCTAAAAGCACGGAACAATATGACAAAAGACTTTTAAAAATACTAAAAATGTCTTGACAGTGAATTTTTAGATACGTCCCAAAGCGGTTTTGCTATAAGTGCACTCTACTGTACTCATAAAATGAGATGATTATGTTTGCACTTTCTTCTAAAAGCACGGAACAATATGACAAAAGACTTTTAAAAATACATTCAATCGTCCGGAATAATTATAACCAAAGTGTGTGCAGTGTGGGTGTACTTTTGACTGAAATCAGTATCGATTCCATGAGAAACACCACAGTCGCCTACGTACATTCATAGTTGATATCCGACTCGGGGCGTAGCCCAGGGGGGCGCCACTGCGTGTACCCTCCATGGAAGCACATAGATTAGCAAACATATGTATGCCTGGTGTTGTTAAGCTGTAGGCCAATTAGCAATCCCCATGCAGAAATTTCTGGCTGCCCCGTGGTCCGACTACGCAAGAACGCTTGAAAACACAGTGAGCAGTGGTGATCTATCAAGCCAAGCGGGTGTTTTCCGTTATACTCCCAGGACCGAAAATCGTCAATTTCGATGATACAGCGATAATTTTGGTGCCATTCGACTCAGTTCGGCCAGGCAGTTCAGAAAATATCCATTTCGACTATATTTATGACAAAAGATTTTTAGCCGATTTTAGGGTATTATATACCAATGTTCTTTGGTAAATGTCGGAAAATAAAATTCTCGATAAATGTATAATTTTATATATCATTCGAACCACATTGACGAACTAAGCCGAGCGGTGTAAAAATCTACTTAATCGGTTCATGGGGTAACGACATAAGCTTAGTTTTAGATGAAGGTTTAGCCCATACATGCTGAGAGGGGAGACACAGTGGGTTATCCTCACTGAGGCCGAATCGCCTTCGAGGCGCTGCCAATCTCATCCCACTGGGGGCTATGTAGCACCTCTACCCTCTGATGCGCACTGACAACCCCACGGACAATTTTGGCAAAACAGGCAAACCTGGCCAAAAATGAGCAAAAATTGGCAAACGTAAGGGCAAAATTCGTAAAATGAGTGTCGAAAATTTTTGAAAATTTGAGTTCTACAAAATTTCAAAAATTTTATTTCTTCCCCACCTCCTCCCGCCCCGCCGACC
This sequence comes from Trileptium ribeirensis, assembly GCA_030248225.1. Classification (NCBI taxonomy): domain Eukaryota; kingdom Metazoa; phylum Nematoda; class Enoplea; order Enoplida; family Thoracostomopsidae; genus Trileptium; species Trileptium ribeirensis. The sequence goes on from JASANE010003768.1 coordinate 4,109, forward strand.
GCCTGATCTTCTTTGGCGACAACCTAGCCCCTCAACGCACCTGCTACCCAACCTGGCACTTCGGGACTCGCCCATGTATGGCTTAGCCTAAGTCGTTAACCCATAAACCCTATACAGCTAACTATGCAAAATTCGACTAAGCTCGTCAATGCGATTCGAATGATAGTAAAATTATACATTTATCAAGCAATTTTATATCAAAAATTTTAGACACCAAAGGTACTGGTAGTAGTAATTTGTCTGGAATAGTTAATTATTGATAACAAAAAAATTAAAAAATGTCATAACTATGGTAGAAATAGATAATTTCTGAACCGCCTCGTAGAACTGAGTCGAACGGTATCAAATCTATCACGACATCTTCAAAGTTAACGATTTTCGGGCTGGGAGTATAACTGAAAAGACCCTGTCAAGCTCATTACCTAAATTTAAGTTGTTCAAAGTCTGATTATCGAAATGCCAAATTACAAACATTAGCTCCAGAGTGTAGAACACAACTAGAAATCTTTATAAACAACGGTTGTTTGCCATCGTTTGGTATATACAGGCGAATCCCAGGGTTCCCTACATATACTGCAACCCTCAAGCACACGGGCTACACATATTTTAGCTCACACGCACAAAACAGTTATTGCCACCAACTTGCCACCCCGAACAAGAGGCGGAATTGCTGAAAGTTTGGGCCCCTGGCACCTTTAGGGGCCGGACGTTATAACGTTAGAAAAAAGAACGGCTTAGAGCGGGGGGTTCGGGGCCGGCAGCCCCCGACTTAGGCTTAGGCTTAGTGTATGTGTCATATAAGGACCTTAGCTTAGGCTAAGACTAAGGCTTAGGCTTAGTATATCGAAAACGGCATAGCATGCATTTCACTTCCGCCCCTAAAGGTTACATTGGCCAAAGTTTGGACCGATATTCCTACAAGGCTAACAATAAAAACTACTGAGTATATATTGTAGTTCCTTTTATTTATCGCACCCTTTTACAAGCATTATCCTGTGCGCGTACAGCTAAGTCGGATTCAACATATCGTTTGATGAAAGCACACAAACGTACAAATTCAGAAAATGTATGCAAATTGTGTTCGTATATCACGGATACCCTGTATAGCTTTCAATAAACTGATACTACCGATCGATTACAAAATAATTGTGTGTTTGAATGCGAATTTTTGGCATATTCAGTCCGTGATTCGTGACAAGAACAACATTTGTGTAGGCACCCAAAATGAACTGTAGCATGAAAGCATTTATCCATTATCGAGGCGGAACAATATTCAAAAAGAAATACGCTATATGCTCGTACATCACGGGACCTCTGTTAACTTTCCATAAGCTAATTGAGCGGAGCGAAGCGAAGCGTTTTTATTTTCTGTCTGGGATTAAAAAGGACCGTCCGTTCGTTAGTTCGTTCGTTCGTTCGTTCGGTCTGACGGATCTCAAGAACCACTGAACCGATTTTAAAAAAGTTTTTTGTTTGAAAGCCTATCATGTCAGAGTGTGCACCTGATATTTTGGATTAAAAAATTTTGAGTGGTTAATTAGTAATTAGCTAATTAGTTAAGCTTATGCAGCTAAAATAGAGAATTTTGCAATATTTGTGTTATTTATTGAAATAGAATCGTTTCGATCAAACCATTATAGGGTTTTTGTGTCGAAGAATTCAAATATAATATTTTTACCAATGATAAAGCCCTATGCAATGTAGTTATTTGAAGAACATAAAATTGAGTACATTCGTAATGCCACAGCCCAGGCTCCGCTCAGAAATGTAGTTCCACTACCGACTAGTACTACCGATCGACTAGATTCAAGAGACTAATACTACCGGCCGAGCACAATTTGTGGTGCTCCACCGGTACACCGTCCCGAGCTTACGATTAAGGGAGAATTTATATGATCCCCATCCACAGGCGGAAAAACGTGAAAAGATCCAAACAAATTTCATATTAACCTTTACTTCCTGAATTAATTTGCAGTTAGAGTATCGATGAACAATTATTGGTCGCCACGAGGTATCGAACTCCGAAAGCTCGAGTGAAAGCCGCGTTTATTAACCGTAAGCTACCATTGGAACCACTAGATGAATTTCAAACCTTTGATGAATTTCGATAAAGAGATGAATAATAAAGTGTACGCCAGTATTATGATGAATTTATAAAGTTAGTACCATTAGACCATTCAAACTTAATTTGTTGTGGAACAACGGTAAGAGCTAAAGGATTAAATACAAAATTTGCATAAAGGAAGCAATTTAAAACTAACCTGAAACCATTTTATTCGCCTGCTGAAGAGTATATCTTGGTGGATGGCTGAAACCACGAATATTTCACCGTTGTCGACTGCAGTGAAACTGCTTCAAGTGATTAAAATAAGCGAAGATCAATAGATTGATAGATGACGGTACGTTTTAATTATAATTTTTACAGACAATTAAAAATAATTACCTTATTTATATACTAGTTATCAAGTGCATTATATGAGCACATATTGTAAAACGCTAATGCGCTAAAATATTTAAATAAAAATTTATATAATATTCCAGTATAATAGAATTAGAATACTGCAGTGATGTTTCTTTTATCTAAACAAATATTCGTATTAGAGGTGAGACAAAAAGCCATTTTATCAAAGTCCGGTGGAGTTGGGCTTGGTTCTTTTGGAACCATGTCCGGACCAGACGCTTCCAATTGAAACCTCGGATATCTATACTAAAAAGTTTGTGGCTCCCTGATATAGGAAAGAACATACAATGTTTAAAGAAATAAGATGTTGCATGGAGACTGTTAGGTCAGCAATGTCATTTCATATGTATCGTAAGGATTTATATCTAACTCAGCAAACATTTCCAGGTAATACTTGATGACACAAAAATCATACCAAATGTCCCAAGTCCAAAATCTTTTCGTGGATGGAGTGATTTTTCCTGTGATATTTATTTTGCAAGCTTCTTATCTAAGGGTGTTCATGCTATGTATGTTCTGCCCAAATTGTACCAAACAATCCCAAGCTATAAATTACAGCAACTCAACCGGCAAGGAAAATATGCGGTTTAGACAACATTATGGTTTCATGAAGGGTATCTATCATTATTACAGGTAGTTTGGTGTAATGCCACGTGCCTTCAAAAAATTTTAACGCTTCATATTTAACCCTTACTAGGTTATAGACGATAACGTCTCAATATGAACTGATTTTGGCTCGAAATAAGAGATTTGGTAAACCCCTGCTTGCAAATAAAGGATACAGGTAAATAAATTCCCTTACATATGTATGCACGTGCAAAAACTATTGATTTTATCGTATTCAACAAAACCCCAAAATTCTATAGAATGCATTGTAATGACCTACAAACATCTATATTCACAAAGTGGAACATTTTGGACCACATTTTTCCACATGAAGTCAACGTGTTTAAATGATGAAATAACTCTTATAACAAATCGGTCACCCCTAACAAGCAAAAACTTACTTTGTCAAAATGTTAATAATTCATTATCCTGGACGCATTTTAAAAGTTTGGCCATATGCGCTGCTGTGGCGAAACGCAGAATAGTACAGTTTAGCTCCTGATGAGAAAAATTGTAGTTTCTATTTTTTTCAATCATGTGAGTCTGGCAAGAGTTATCGCCAACAATGTTTGGCTGATCGAAAATTGGCAAAATCAAAAAGTTTCCAACACGCGTCGGTTTGGTGAGAATTTCGATATGAAATCACGGAAGCAACTCAAATACAAAGCTGAGGATTTTCGCACAGCTGAGGTTGAAACTCAGACCCAGTACGAGGCAAACTGTCGAAACTACTAATCATTTCAACTTCCACGCCGTTCGTTATAAGTGTAATTTTAGCTATTTTAGAATTTCAGGTATCGTATTCCAGATTTTTATTTTCGAATGTACCATAAATAAATCGGACAGTTTTATGCATTTTTTAATATTGTTCGCACGATCAGTTTAGTGATTTAACAACGACGAACATCTTGGCCTACAGATGTTTTAAAATTAGATTTTGGAATTGGAACAATTAATAAAATAAAGTGTTCTTAAAATATGTGCGACATGTAAATTACATTATCACAGGATTCTACCTCTACCTAATTTTAGCGAATATCATACAAAACCTTGATCAACAATTAATTCAGACTGATATTAAACTCGGCTACTCTTCACTGCAATAGCAGGAAAGATTTTGTCTAAAAATATCCTATTTCATCAAAAAATATTATTCTAAATATAAATTTCATACTATTCAAAAATATAAATATGCTCACAATTTAACACATAATATAAATTAAAATATATATGCGTAATTGTACACATATATATTAATTATAATTTCATATATATAATATATTTATAAATTCTGAACACTTTGCAAGAGAAAACATTAAGGAAATATACATATACATATATATATATATTGGAAATATACACGTTTAATAAATTGATTCAACGATCATATCATTTCTTTCATAACCAAGAAGATTTAATCTTCGACTGAGCACAAAAAGTACATAAGAGCAGAAGAGACAGTTCTACTAAAACATTATCAATCACATATGTCCATTTTTGGTGGTTGATGGTTATGCTCATCAAACTCTCATCTGTACTAATACACAAAAGAAACTCAAAGTGTGAAAAATACTCATCCTCATCATCACAAAATTTTCATCATCAACATGATCGATCTTGTAGTCGCTTTCGTTGTTTAAAGCATTTTTTTGAATAAATATTTTCTGCACAAAAAATTAATACTACTACAATAAATTGATTGTAATTTATCATTTATATACTATCCCTCTGTGTGTCGCTCTCGCACTTTGAAAAAGCACGGTCAGGCGTGTAGCCAGAGCAGCTATGTTGCAAGGGGGGGGGGGCTGCGGGCATTTTAAGGGGCGCTTAAATTTGGCTATACAAGAGCAACAAAATGAATGTAACATTGTAAAGCTGGAACAGGGGGATGATCCCCATTGCGAGCCCTACGCTAGCTACGACGATACTAAGTACGACATTTATTCGGTTGAAAAAAGCAATGAAAAAATACCTGATCAGTCTTGTTTAATATAGATTATATTATAAATACTCTTCAAAACTGCAATTTTGCGTTTCTACCACTGCGCTATAATTACACTATACTATGTACAATTGCATATGCATGCATTTATATATTTCTATATATATCTTGCACTTAGTGCAATATATAGAGAGTGATAGTTATATATAACATATATAGTACTTAATGCAAAATACTAGAAACTGCGAGCGATAATCTAGTAATATTAGCGTAGAAAAATAATAATGCGAATGCTAAATTTTAATAAAATTTTATTGCCTATATATATTTTGTTTATAGAAGAAAAATAAATATATATGAGGTGATGAAGCTAATAGGCATAGCACTTAATTGAAATTAGGCATGTTAACATTCTGCCGGCTGGGCCAAGGTAAGCTGAATGGGGCGCTAGCAATGGGCGCCCAGGTTACCCAAGGCCAACCTCCTCCGGAAATTTCTTTCAAGGAGTATCGACGAAGCATCGAATAGCCTCCTATAAATCATATCTTGCAAGTAGTGTTAAGAGAAATAAACGATATATATGTATCGAAGCACTTATAAAAACACAAGTTAGGACATTTTATGTCGCAAAAGTTGCTAGAACAAATATACTTTGAATACTGTCAGGATCGCCTTTACGGCAAGACAGACCCCATTGCGACATTGAAGACACCTTGTCCGCGTCACCTATGAACCGGTGGATACTAGTACAGTTTTCTATGATGGTATCAATACTAGGGATCATTGTGAAGTGTGAGGTTCCTTTTGTCCTCGTTGCTAACTTGGCGGAGACTAAGGAGAGTGAAAAGGGTATCCTAAATACTGACATAGGTAGTACCTAACAGAAGATTAAGTTATGTTTAATTCCAATTCAAGGATGAGACTAAAATTTTACTTCTTTCAGGCCGTGTTCACATAGTGTCCGATCGGAACCAATTTGGTTTGACATTGCTCCCGATCGAATTGCTTCTAGGTGACCAAATATTGCCTCAAAATATTAATTTTTACTTTTTTTGGCTTTATAATGCTAATAATTTAGTATAACTTATCAAGGTATTGTTGTAGCGTTTAAGACATGTTACTTATTAACAAGTGCGGAAAAGCACTTAATAAACACTATTAAGCTATTTACTTAGTGTAAATTCGATTTAGCATAGAGCTTTAACCGTAAATTATGCTTAAAATTCAAAACATTTTTAAGTAAAAGTTATGCTGAAATCTTTTTTGCAAAATATTTGCTATGCCGAATCTATGCATATTGTTATAATGAATTATATATAATTATAAGTATATATAATAAATTATATAAATATACATATAAATATATAACATATATCACATTAAAATTATATTTTGACAGTTTTTGTGCTTAGCATTAGCAATAATCCATGGAGCGAAAACGCTGTGCCAAGGCTACTTTTCAAATTTAATCATAACATTACTAAATACAGTGTAGCGTTACTCTTGCTACAGTAACAAAAATAACATTATTACGCTTAAATGTTTGCTAACTTCTATTTAACTTGAATATTAAGTTCCAAATCATGCTTAAAGTTTGCAGTAAGCATACTTATGCTACGAATTAAGCATAATTACACTAATTTTTATTAAGCATAAACCAATGCTAACCATATTAAGCATAAGCATTTTCTGTAACCGTGCATACTGCCTCTATTACTTTACACCGTGACCGTGCTGATAAAATTACGCGCTATCGAATCACAGAGAGCAATTTGACGAGGCCAGATACAATCCGCGATAAAACTGGATCGGGTCGCATTGGACACATTGTGTGAACACGAGCCAAATATGTTAAATGAAAAAGTAATAATTGTTGAATGGCCGTTGAATAAAACACCAAACATAAGACAAGCATCAAAAACAAAAGTAAATATTTTAATCCAAACAATTTAAAGACAACACACTGGACCGGACGACATATCGTCGGAAATTCTTGACGACGAACCCCGGACAAGGAAAAAGTTCCAAACAAATCGAAAACAGAAGAAGAATTCACAGTCGACACAATGTTTTCATAGTTGCCTCCTAAAGCATGCCTTTACCGTAATGACAAAAAACTCTCTCTCCGTTCGTTTCTTCGTTCACCATCGTCCTAAGCTATTTTCCCCGATATTTTGATAAATTTTTATTTTATCAGGTTTTTAATTAACAACATTGGAAAAGATTTCATGCTGCTAAGACTCATGATCATAGTAAGTATCATGGGTAGACGGGCGTGCATTATAATATTTAGAAGAAGCCAGATATGGAGATTATAAGACGCAGCTGGGGATTTAAAATCACAGTTATTACCGCGTCAGTCATTGATCGTAAGACAAATGAACGCTACAACACAGCTCAGAGTTTTTCATACTGTGTTGTGATGAACTGTATTTGATGTTGCCTCGCCTGGTTGAATGTGTATGTTTTCCTAGAACAGAACTGTTGTTATTATATAAAATTTTTAGTCTTTGAGCTGCTCGTTTTCATCGATAATCTACGGCGGTGATATATAGTAACAGATAGTTGATTCTGTTTAATAATAAGGCATTTATAAAGCGCTTTTTCACGAAAGCGTTACAAAAGCGCAGAATGAAGTCAAAAGATATCAAACGTATCAGTATATTCTAAGTGTTATATCACACATATGTTTAATATACATCAAACAGCGTTATAGTTAGTTGTACACCGTTATTAACTGTTAGATATTTTATAATTGGTGCGACTTAAATAATTATATCATTTAGATACTGTTAAAAATTTTAGGTTTTCATTTACCGTAATTATGCTAAAAATAGCCCTGTCGTATTTGGGGGTGTGTGCAATTTAGGGAAGGTATCCACCATCTTTTTAGCTATGCCCTCATAGTCTCGAAACCCCCAAACATTCCATAGTCCCAATACATAGGTCTTCGAGATCAGGGTTGCTCCTTTTCAGCTATGCTTGATTGTTGTCTAATATTTTGGGATTTTAATGGATTTAAAATGGGTAATAAGTATTTTTTTCGGCATTTAGACGTCTAAAGCTGCACATACAATCGCCCACACCCTGCCTCTGTGTGACAAATTTTGACGCGAGATCGAAAAGAAAACGTTTAGAGGCACTATCTTTAAGGGCGGCGGAGGACTCACCCTGACCCCTAAAGCTGAGGGAGACGGAAAAGGTCAACATATTATTTTCGGTTTTCTAATTAACGCCATAACTCGACATTAGATGTATGTATTCAGCTGGTTTGTTCAACCTACGTAAAAATACCAATAATTTTCAAATATGGATATGATTCATCTCTAGGGTTACTAGTTTGATGTGCAGGAGACCATGATATTTGAAGCAATGAACAAGTGTCAAAAGTGAAAGAGTATAAGTTAACAATAATTCGGGCTGTGGCAGTACTAGAAGCCGGGTACAGGGTAAATCTAGGGCACTGAGTATGATGGTGGTGCCAAGATTTAACTACGATGTCTAGGTTATGTTATACTGGGGTCACTACATATAAAAGAGACGTGTAGTAAGTTTATATTTGCCAGATTTTCGGCATATAAACGTGTTAGAAAGCTGGAAACATGAAAACGGTTTGTCTGCGGTGGTTAACAGGGTTATGCTCTCAAGATTAAGTTAATATTAAAAGTTAGTTATAAGAAACAAAATATACAGTGATCGTGCGATTTTAATCAAAGTAATATAGATACTAAAAGAGTGGCATAAATTCCTACTTAATATTCAGCAAAGCTTAAGGACTGCAAGATATTTAGTATAGGTATGCTAAAAAATAACATAATATTGCAAAATGATCAGCATAAACATGTTGAGTGTGGCTAAAATTTGCTTTGTATACCAAACTACAGCTCTTCTACCGCGAGCCCTATGATGAATAAGGTTGTCAAGTGGTGTACTTTAATCCTTTCGTCATACATGTACGGTCCGAAGGGGCAGGAAAGGTAGCCGAAGCCCGGCGTGGGGGGTGGGGGAGGCGGAGCTTCTGAGGGTAACCCTACCTCATATAAGCATGTATGCCTTTCGTGCTCAACGCTGCCTACTGGCATCGGCGTGCATTACGACGCCTTGCGTGAACTGACTTTGTCATGTCGCTTTTGTTTACACCTGCTGTTTTGTTTACTGGCTAGATAGCTCACTAGTTTGCATAATGCCGTATAGTCTAGCTAAAATTCCCGACGGCGTCTGTAATTCGTTAAATATTGCACGATATTCAAAATAGTTCGGGCGTTAAAGGGCAGTTTTATTCATATGTTTTATAAGTAATTTAAGCGAACACTTCAGGTTTATATTCATCCACTAAAATAACGTGTTTCTTTGTATAAGATCACTTACGATCTCAATGAAGGAAACATCTTAACAATAATTATTTGACATATGAAAATAATGTTGTTTAATGTTAACAATCATTGAAATTATTCCTTGTTGTTGGTTACAAAATTTTGCCGGCAAGCAAAACAAGAAACAAATGATTTTCTGTGAAACATTGAATAGCGTCTATTCTGGCTCATACAGACAAAATTTTGTCCCGATTGCAAGGGTTTTGCAGTGCTTTAGTGTCTTCCGCTGTATAACTACTAACACAAGAAACATTGCTAATCAATCAAATGCACAAAAGCCACGACTATTATCATCCATATTGTATAGAAAACTGACACGGGCATTAAGTGTTGGTCTATCTGAAACCCCACAAAAATATATAGCTCATTTGGTTTCCGAGTAGCTGCTATTGTTGCTTTTGCTGCTGTTGACTTTTGCTGCAATGTAAGAATAGAAACAACTTTGTGTTTATATCGTGAGCTTTTAAACTTAGCAAATTGTCTAGAGTTAATTTGCCATAGCCAAATTAGGAGAGTTGTACAACATTCCGCGTGGCAGTGCTATGCAGCTACCGATGTTGTACAACATTCCGCGTGGCAGTGCTATGCAGCTACCGATGTTTGACCGGAAATCATAACTATTACAACTGTTCAAACGGTATGATCTTCCCGTTGAAATAGAAAGGGCGCAAACATATTCTCAAGTTTACGGGAAATAGTACCGTTACATAACTGTAAGATTATACTCATGGATGACTAACCATAGACAGTAATAGTGGAGTGTGGAAGGTGCGTCGCTGACTTACGTTTTGACCAAATTACTTCCGCTGCAGCATCAGTTTCAGTGGATCGATTAGCATAGCGCAAAACCCAGACAGGGCTCACCATAATGTCCTAATCGGCCCCGTTTATACCCGGGGAAACGACATTTAAATCTAATTATATCTCTTAACTCCTATCCGTGTTCTACATCGTTCAAAACATTTGCTGGAATATATCAAAATTTGTATTGGGGTTGTCACTTATTCTGCTAATCGATTTGGTATTTTAGCCACCAAGAAACAGCTGACCCCGAATAATGTGTAGTTTCAACGAGGTACAAGCAGCCTATATAAAATTTTTCTGCCTAAAGTTTCTGACTTCACTTGGTATTCGCACCTCCCAATATAGGATTCAGATTTGAACCGTTGCCAGCAAACCGGCTCCTAAACGTGTGTCGTTTCGGCAAATTCGTCGCCAAAATATACGTTGCGCCGGGATGTCTATTAACTTAATCCGTATTAAACGAACTTACTAACTTAACTTTCGTGTGTTCTTATTATAAATTCTGTACTTCCGCGTTGACTTGTAAAAACTTTACGGTTAGGGGTCACTTTCTCAGCTCAAATTAACAATGAATTCTACTGTCTAAAGCATTATTGTCACAGAATTTTCAATTTAATAACAAACATTGTCTACCTAAAATATGTTTTAAATGAATTAAAATTAAAAATATATATAATGAAAAATTAACAAACGAGTAAAAATAATTAAAAATAATTATTTAATAATTAAAAATATCTAAAAATTAATTAACAAAATTAAAATTATAAATTAAAAATAATGTAAAATATCTTCGTACCAGCTGTAAACCAACTATCATAGTTTGTTAATCGTATTTTGTTCACATTATTCGATATACATTTATATATATTTCCTGGAAGTAAGTCTAGTAACAATTTGATTATAGGTTATATTTCTTGTCAAATTCGAATGAGGCTAAAATAAGGGCCTATTCCTATCGAAAATCGAAAATCTGGCTTTCGCATGCGCAGCAGATATGTGAACCATTACACCATACGCCCGATTGGAACAATTGGTAATTAGATACATAATTCTATCTAGCGAATTAACGATGCACTGGTTGTTGTTATTATTGCAATAACTGTTCTCTAAAACAAATTTAAGACTTTATAAACAGAAGATAACTTTTAGAAATTATGGTGTTAATACGATTTTAGATTTTACTTTTTTCAGATTGCGGAAATTAAAAATTAAACATTTTCTGTCGCTTAATCACAAATACGACACATTCAACAAGAATTCTATAATCCGAATTTGATAGTCAAATTTATATTTCAGAACATTTTAGATGACATACCAATTTGGTTAATATATACAAAAATACGTCACTGTCATGCCGAGCAGTACCTAAGCCATATTGAAAGCGCATCCTATATGGCAGATAAAAACCAAAATGTGAAATTTTTAGTTTTTTTAAATTTTTTTCATCTTAAATCTATTCGTGTTGAGTGTCCATCGATTCGGCAAGCTAAAAGGCAAACAGAATGGTATAATATGATCTTGACCCAACGAAAAGTTCAGAGTAGTTGAATTAAGAGGTTACAGAGTAGTTGAATTAAGCCAAAATGAAAACGTTCTAAATTTTGAACAATCCGAAAGAACAAAGCATCAAATGTTAAACGCCAAACGTTATTACATATAAATTAAATAAACATAATTTTATTGCAGGGCAACAGCAGGAGCAGGAACATACAATTTCCTTAAGCATATATAGTTGAACACTTTATATATACATAATAACATAATATAATTGAGAATCTAGTTTGCAGTAATGACGGGTTGAAATTTTATGTTAGAAAAATTAAAGCCTAAACTCTCCATTCACCTTTACAATCGAAGAAAACCATTGTTAATATTACATATTACGATTATCTTATTTCAATTACAAAACTGTCCAATGGTTATTCAGGAAAAACAGTTATATATGAAATTATATGTGTATTTTAAAAATGGAAAATGACAATTTTTGTACGATAATATTCTGTATACCTTGGAAAGCGAAAACCAGGAAAATATCAACGATTTGGTACACTAAAAGCAATTCTACGGCAATAAAATAGGTGTTTTTGTGCGCAAACCAAAAGCGAAAAACCCACAACCATACCCTGAGAAAAAATTCATTAATTGTTTTTTCAAAAAGTTGCTTATTGCATCGATAAACGTGTAATGCATTTAACGAAACTATATAATCCCTACCCTAGTGTTGCTCGCCGTGGCTTTTCTTGATCCGATTTGTTTTGTAAATTCAAACAAAGTATCTGAAAATCTGGCACCAAGAAAACAAGCATTTTAGTACATCCAAAAATGGGCAAAACATGTGTGACCCAACGGCGTCGCCTGAAAATTTAGGCACTATTGTGGACGAGTACCCATACTGGTGTACAAGTCAACATAATGATTTGGCCTTTGAAAGTTAAAAAACGTGCTGCGGTTTTAAACTGGAAGGGCACCATCCAAATCGCAGGCAGGGGAGGGCAATGCCACCAATGCCTACTCGTGGCGACGCCTCTAGCGCAACCCACAAAGTGATAAAAGGTTTCCTAGTACATCTAGTGTACCCCTGTAAGGTCAGATAATCCTAGGGAAGAGACAGTCCGCGTGAAACCGACAATAGTATGAATGGCAAGTATACAAGCTTATATGGAGATGTTGAATACTTTCGGAATGTTTTCAATCTTTCTTTTACTCATTGTACTACATGGTTGTAATAATTTATTCCTGAAAAAGAATTTATAGCAGTCACGATAAATCAGAATTTTAGAAATATTTAAGACTGGAAAACCAGGTAAATACGTGTCTAATTTTTATACTGGCACTCGACAATAACACAACATTATAATTGCTTTGCTAAATACCGAAATCTACCTAATACAGTCCTCAATCAATGAGTGTTTCTTCTCGAATCAATTTAGCAATTTTAGGTAAATTTAAAATAACAATATATTATTATGCAATTACTAACTTAATATAAATATAGCAGTCTTTTGCTTTAGCTCACCCAATCCACATGGAACAGATTTTGACACCATTCCACTCAGATTATCACAATTCGATTGGTACATATAATTATACATTTGTCGCAAAAAACTTTTCGGCAACGAGTGAAATAAGTTGGAAATATTTGTCGTTATAAATTTTGTCAAGAAACACATTTCGTCAACCTGAATGAAGACATAGCTAGAATTGTACTAAAATCATTGCTATATCTTCAAACCTAACCAATTCCTGGCTGTGGTTTACGTACAGAAAAGATCTTCCGAATCATATGTATAAAAATAAGTTATGTTTTAATTCTAAAAATCGAATATTTTAATCGAACAGTGAGTGCTTGAAGACATGTAGATCTTAAGAATGCCATACGTTCGAATCCTTTTTACTGTCACCGACAATATTCTGATGTCCCGATATATCACGAACTAAATTGAGAAATGTATGACAAATATAGAGTCTCAGAATCTCAACAACAAAGTGAACATATAATTGCCTCTTGTTATAAAAAGTGGGTTTTCTTCTTAAGTGGATTTGTTACCATATATTTATGATAAACCCAATTATAAAATGCAATCCAAACAATGCATTTATTTAATTGATAAATGCAAAAATGAACGTTTCTCACAAACTTATACTTAACTAACGTTGGAAAAAATCTTGAACGTTGTGCCGATTATATGTAAATACATGTACAGTACACACATAGTATCTAAATATATAATCATATGTCGCTATAAACGGTATGAAGATGCCCCTAGGGGTTGAAACTATAATCCATCCTAAGCCCTCTGTGACCCCGTTCCTAGTCTTCAAAACCGCCTCTATCCACACCCCCTGAGCAATTATAAGAAAAATTATAAAACCATTAGCAAACATTGGGGAAAATGGTGGAATTATGAGGAAAAATTATTGGTTACACTGTGACGCATCCGCCATTGGGCATACTAGGGTAACGCGTCCTAGCAGTGCGTAGTATTTCATTGGTGGTGGGCAGGACAACTCTACCTAACATTGGTTTGGTTATCAAATAAAACTCTAAAAGACTAAAACACCTTGATGACACCTAGATGTTTACTTTATGATACCTTGATTAGGACAAAGATTCAGTCTTAGTCTAAGATAGCGGTGGTTCGGGCCCATCTATCTCAGCTCTTTTCGCTTAAGAAACGCAAAGAAATATAACTTGGAATGTATTACATAAGTTCCTGCCCGTACTACTGTCAACAGTCGTATTTTTTGATCAACATTGAATAATTTTTAAATAAACTGCAAATTTCTCAAAAATTTTCTTAAAACAAGTAACTTGAATACCAGAAAATGCCGCGCTGGCATATGAGCCCACAACCCTAGACTACACGCTATTTTACTCTAACCGCTGAGCTGCTCAGCGTATTAAAGCTCCATCCTGTTCTAATTACATCTAAAACTGCGAACTGTTTTGCTACGAACTTAGCCAATACGGCTATCAAATATGTAATTTTGACAAGAAACAACTAACAATGATAGCATCTTTCATAGTTTTACCACCAATGAGCCTGATGCTACAGAGTTACAGTGCGATTTGCAAAATTATCGCTATGTTTATAACTCATTTTACACAGTCGAAAAGGTTACATCAAAATAATTAATATATTTTTCTTCTAACAATCGTGGAGTCAAAACAAAAAAATTCAAAGAAACGTGGGATGTGAATTTTGATGTAAATGCTGAATAAAACTCTAGCCGACATTTCACTGTTACTGTCTTTAGATTACCTAGTAAAAAGTCTAAAATTTTACATCGGTAATTGGTTGCATGTTACCACGGTATTGTATGTTTTCGCCGAACAAGATCATACAATAAAAGGCCGTGTTCATATTATGTCTGCTACGACCCGATTTGTTCCGATTGGACCCGGTCCGATTTCTGTACACTTTGTGTCAGCTTGTACCAAACGCTTTATGTACCATATACAAGTGCATGTATATGTACTTTTTCAGACTACATTATCCGATTCAGATCTGATTCTGATCATATCGGATTGGGCACAATGTTAACAAGCCATAACGATTATTGTATACCCATATTCGAAATGATGTCTTGACCCAAAGAAAAATAATGCGGGAGACGCAAACCGAACGTTTTACAACGGAATTTTTTAACTGTTAGAAAATTATATGCATAGATATTCGGCACTGGTAGTAAAAATATGGACATAAAATACATGTTTGGTTTGTTATCGAAATTGCGCTACGTTCATTGAAACTTTTCTGTATGCTACACCTAATATCATAAACATATATCTACGACTGTCGTTATATTCCAGTCACAATTTCCTAGATCAGCAATTAAAACTGTACTATAGATAACGTTTTAGCATTGAAAATTGCCATATTCGTATGCACTTATGTATGCTATTATAATAGCAAGCGATGCGCATCGTGTAAGAGCCTTGAGCTATATATAGATAGTTTTAAAATTTAAAACAATAAATCAAAGAAAACGGAATGTGTATCACAAAAACAACGCTTTCGGCCTTCGTAAAGACGGTCGATTTGGCATTGCGGCATAATAGGCCAACTGTTCTTATGACAGAACCTTTTTCCACCAAATTTGAGAAAAACATAACGTCTCTCCGATATTAATTACAGTGACGCATTTTTGCTCTACTCCTTGATTTTCTGGTGATTCTATTTCTAGCTAAAATCGTTACAACTATAAACAAGGTATTTGAAAATATAAAACTATATGATATGCCGTATTTTTTAAGCATTAAAAGTTTTTTTACAGAAATTGAGCACAAAAAATTGGACAACTCGAATAATGAGTTTATTTTTCAATGTTTTACAGCGCCAGTTTTAAAACATGACACTTCACACCTTGTAATCTGACAGATTAGCAGCAACGGTCCAAAACTGCAACCTACAGGAGGCATTGTAGCAGGAATTAGCATATAAAGTCGTTGAACCTAAGCGAAGAACCACGACAAACTGTTTAGTCTGTATTGTTAACCGGAATAGCATTTAGTAGTTGATGATACAGGAGGCCGAAGTCCTTTGAGAAAGCTTAAGTTATAATCCAGGTTTTATGATGACCCATGTATTCAGTCAAAAATTTAGGCCTAGATTTAGTATATAGAAAACCTTGTTTTGTATACTAGTGTTGGGTAACGGACGGTTTGAATTCAAACGACCGGCCCTGGACCTGCCGGTAAAATTTATGCGGAGGCTTAATTGTCGCTCATCAGCTGGGCGACGGCAAATGGTAGTCTAACTGCCAAGAAGCTTCTCTTACTACGCTACAAATTGCAGTCGTTAACCTTAGAAAAATTGTTAACCGCCAGCCGTCGACCTACACAATGTGGGTTTTCACAACCGTTGACCAAAACTACTGTATACGACCAGTTACAGTTATAACCGGCAAATGCATACAGTGAGCAATTCGGAAATTACGGAAATTCAAAAAAGAAACAAAAATACATCATGGTAAATATATAGTTGCCAAACTATACATACAAGATATTTTCTGCCCACAGAAGTAGTTATATAGTATGTGTGAGCATCTTAATAGAAAAGTTTGGTGAATGCAACCCTTCAGGGCACAAACATAATTATATACAGCATGTTTTTCTAAGTGTTTTTCCTTACTTCCTCCGATTCCATGCTATAATTGATCAGTGGATAAATTTGGTACCAAACACATGCTCGCTTCACATAAATGGCAAATTTTTTTCTATTTTTAGATTCCCAATGGTTCCTTTTCGTGCACAAAAATTTTGCAAATAGTTTCTCTATTAATGTAAAAACATATATGTCATATAAAAGCTGAGTCGAATAATGGTAAGCTCAGTAGTATCGACTCATGAGTTAATGAGTTATTTCCACTTATGTGAAATAGCAAGCTTAAGGGTAACCCTAAACCTTAACATGATCCATGGACCGATTCAGCTGCTAAATCCAGCTCGTCAATAGGGTTCGAATGATACATCAAATTGTACATTTATAGAGGAAAAATTTTTTTGGAATTTTTATGTAGCAATGAAACCAAAAATCGGAAAAAGGTTTTGTCATAAAAGTGACTAAAATTTATTTGCTGAACAGCTCCTAGCTGAGTCGATTGGTATCAAATAATATCACTGTATCTTCAAAACTGATCAAATCCAGCATTGGGCGCCTGAAGGGAAAACCCCGTTGTTTTTAACATACTAAGCCGAAGCGTTATCCTTAACCTAAATTTAGGCCCTTCTTATCATAGAGTGGGCCGAGGCTTAAGCCAGCGGCTGTCGCTACAAATTTCCCCTACTAAGCTGTTTCTTTTTCTAACCTATCGTAGCGCATCTGAAGCTTTTGACAGCGTGTTCGCATGGCATCTACTCTGCTTCTAGAAAACTCTGACCCTTTGAACTATTAGTTAAACAACAAAATAGCTAGTCTTTTTGTGAACTATTGGCATTTTTTCAACATCCTTACATTATCATGACTGTTTAGAAATTATTAGATTGTACAAAATCGTCCTTTAGATAGCACGCTGCTTCAGGTTGCAGCCTTTATGTACATATAAAGATCTTGTATATTTACTTAACTACAGTCCTTTAAATAATGGATCGAGATGTTCCGTTTGGACAGTTCGGTTACGAAGGAGACCGATTTTATTACATTGGGAATGTCTTCTTCTTTTTCTTCAGCATTTGTCCACCTTCGTAAGGGGTCCGCTATTGATGAGCTATGCCTCCACTTCAACAAAGTTTTGGCTTGTTCTGGGAAAACCACCGTTCTGAGATCGATGTGCAGGGTATTGCTCCACGCTGTCTTGGCCGGGCCCTTGGCCTCTTCCTTCGACATGAGGGTGCGTGCCGTTTTTACGACTGTGTCTTCTGCAGTGCGGAGTACGTGTCTATACAATCGTAGCTGCACTCCCTCATCTTAACAGCGATGGGCCCAACGCACAGCGGCTTCGTATGTCGTCATAACTAACATAGTAAAACTCAGCGATCCCTGAACTGCGCAGCATCTTTGTCTCCATAACGGCAGGTCTCCGCTCCGCTTCT
This sequence comes from Trileptium ribeirensis, assembly GCA_030248225.1. NCBI lineage: Eukaryota > Metazoa > Nematoda > Enoplea > Enoplida > Thoracostomopsidae > Trileptium > Trileptium ribeirensis. Next base: position 22,330 of record JASANE010003768.1, read on the forward strand.
TCCAATTTGTCCCAACCTATCGTGCCTGCCATGCACTTGCAGTTACGGGCCCGTCTTGTCTTTGGGTGATAGCATGATGTCGTCGGATTATAGCGGTGTCCAATGGCAGGCCGCCTTACACCCTTGGTGACGCTGCACGCATTCACAGTTGTTCAGAGCGAATGCACGCCGTAAAGGACTGTAAATGTTTGATTTGGGACGTTCGTTGAACCTGCTATCGCCTAGAACTCTGGCAGTTGAACGCCATTTGAGCAATACTGTGTTTTCGCGTGCGGTGATTTCACCGAGGATACTGCCATCGTCGGTGACACATGAACCGAGATATCTGAAAGCTTTGAGCCGCTTACCGTCCACTAGAATTATACTGTCTCGATCGCTTTTATCGGTGGTATTAAGATTGTTTGTTTTTGTAATGTTGATACGTAGACCAGCTATTTGATATTTAGACCAATTTGTCACAATCTATCGCGCCAGACTTGTACTTGCCGTCGCATGTCCATATTGGCTTTTTATGATGGCATGGCGTTGTAGGATTATAGCGGTGTCCAAACACCTGTCGCTGTTGATCCTTGGCGACGCAAATCCTTTAGTATTATTTACAATAGTGTGGACCGGGCTGACTATTGATAGACTCCGACAGTGGTCACGAAATCTTTCGATATCCCTGCTCTTGTTCGTACATCACTATTGGCTTCGGTGTATAGCAGTTGCACCCAGTGTACCAGTTCTTCGGGTACACAATGTACTGCTGCAATGCGTGCCATATGACATTATGTTTTACCCAACAAAAACCCTTCTGCAAGTTGAGAAAAAAAGGCATAGAGCGAGATTGCTATATGCTACTGCTTGATACATGGATTCTAGTAAAAGATAAACCCATTTGAATGCTTCAAAAAATGCTATAAAATAACCTTCAATTAAACCGATATATTCACTAATTGGTGAAAGTATATACTAAAATCAAGCTAACACTGAATAATACTAAGCGCCTGGGTCCTCGAATTTCCAAATAATGTTAAAATTGAATTTTAATGATAATTGAAAAATAAGCAAAACGAAAACTAAAAGCAAAACCAGAAGTAGAAATCTTAATGACTAGCTATGTACTAATTGGCCAATATATTAAACGCTACATGATACACTTAGAAAAGAATAGAATTTGTCTGGACTGTCGACGTCGCAACATTCAGCTCGAACAAAGCCAAAATTAGTAAAAAGGTGGGACTATGGGACAACATCGTTGCGGCAAAATAATATAATGGGTTATCCTTTTTTTCTATAAAGCTGTCGGTTTGGTACAAAAATTACATATTCTCCTCGAATTTAGCACACCAAAGACCCAATGGGATATTACTGACAACCGTGGCATTGAAGCGAATTCTCGAAATTGGCAGTGATCATTGTTTTTGTTTGCATCGTGTTACTGGTAATTGAAGAGATAGCGGTCGCACCAGGCTTTATGCGACTGAACGAACTCTACAGTTATTGTCATCGCTGTGAAAAAATACATTTTTGTTTGTTCTATAATCTAGGATTTAAATCAAAATGTTTTACCCCTTTAATTCTACTACATGTCGCCAGAGTTGTAAATTACTTTTATAGACATATTGAAGCAGAAATTTGAACTAAAAAGCTACAATTTTTACATGATATTTTCTTAAGTGAGAAGTGCTTTTACTGTAATATCGCTAGGTAAGTAACAAACTAAATAAAAATACAAGTGCTGTGAAATTTCTAGACAAATCGACGCTATCTACTACTTTTACCATGTGCTTTTAGCTATTTCTAACCTGAAAATGTGAAAGCCTACGGTCCCCATAAATTTTCGTCATGCTTTTCTGAGCCATATCTTAGCGGTTAATACGTGTTTATTTGTTAAATAGCTAATTTACAATGTCGTCTGTTATTTTTTAGTTTTTCAAGTAACAGTAATGTTTCAATTTTCACGACAGTTGGGTATTTGCTTACCAAAGCCCTTGCTTTATCATCGTCGGTTACAGATGATTTAAGTTAAGTACACATTCCACGAAAGCTTGAGATAGTCGATAAATCCCTTGCTTGACAAGCTCCGGGCAACATTACAATATTTGTGCTGATTTTCGTCTGAAACTACTGCGTGACGAATGGTTAGATCCAGAGATGGAACCGGTTCACTTGGGTCATCACTTTCGACCGGGTAACAATATGGTGACCGGTTTCATCTCTTGTTGGACCACATTGCAATTTGAATTTGCTTGGTTCCTACAAGGAATACACTGACACTGATGATTCGTAATTATTATCATTCTAAATCCTGCAAATACACATCACGTTAGTTAGAAATTACGCTAACAACGGGAAAGAAAATAAATATGGACGAAATGTAATTTCAGTGCGAGATATATACCTTAATTATAGTTATTATGTATCGGGCAATCTGTATTCCTATTCGCACAATATATCATGAATAATAGGAAAATATCACCTATATTATTCCAGAATAGCTACGATGCACCTCCCACAATGTAAAACGTTTAAAAATCACAGCTCTTACTGTGCGGGATCGCGTCAGAACCTAGGTTGCTTTTAAATATAAACCACTGGTTTTAATCCATTCTATAATAGGCAAAACATCTATCCTTAAACATATCTTAATTATAATCAGTCGATTTGGTTTATACTTGGAATCGCATTTCGCAATCTTAAAAGAGAAAACGTGTCTTAGGTGATGGTTTTTGGCAGTTAAAACAATTGAACTTTAGAATTTCATGCGACTAGAAAACAACGTTCTATAAAATAACTGCCAGATAGTATTACAAGCCTCTTTGGAAAAACCAAACATTGGTGAACAACTTGACAATTATTGACAGACAAATGCTGTCATGATCGATTGGTCCAGCTAATGCGACTGTTTGCCCCAACGGTGCTAAAACTATACTGTTGTAGCATTTTATACAGAAAGCATCCCGTTGTGGACTGCAACAAAAATCCGAAAAACATGACGGTGTCATTTGACACCATCAATTTTATAAATGTTAAAGGTGATATTTGACAATAATAAGCTTTTTGCACGGCCCAGTTTGTTGATTTTGACAAAAGAGCAATCATTATGTAAGCACCCGAATGTTTACGTCACATAAGTTTCCTTCTCAATCAAAACAAACTACAAAACATGAAGAGATATCGCTCTTGATTATGCGCGCTCAGCGTTAATACAAACGCTAAAGCTTTGAAGTATAGGTCAGAAACTAAAGGAGTCAAGCATTGTAATGAATATATACTCTATACCGTTAATTAAGAACATAATTTATCTCTCGATGCGCTTTCGGGTTATTGGCAAGGTTCTTAGTTAAATGTCCGTAATCAGTAAAAGCAAATATTCTTTTGGGAATAGCTTTTGAAAATAAACAACAAAGGCGTTCCGAATTGCCAGTTTATGAATTGAAACCGATGGTTTAAGAACGTCACTTTAACTTTATATAACAACATGGTGTAACAATATTCATAAAGTAATGGTTCTACAGAATCGAGCAGTGCCATTGTATAGCTAAGGTAATCATGCCACAATTACATGTCACTATTCGATGCTGAAACACATGCAGTTTTATAAATTGCCAACGGTTAGTAGTGCTCTGCTTATATACAAATTGCTTTTGATATTTAGATATAAATACGACAATATAATATTCATGATACCAAGCCATGAGTTGTCAGATAGCCCCAGTATTGTAACCTTGAGTGGCGTAAAAGTAACTGCCGCTGCAGTTGTCATACACTAAGTTGCGACATACACTAAATCCTAGTCTAAGTCTGGGGCTCCGCCCCTCCTGTAACCCACACTACTAATTTTGTTCTCTAGCATTAGAACGTAACACTGTGTATATAAGAACCTTGGAAATCACTGAAAACGGCAGATATGACAGCATATGTAATTCTTATAGTAGTTGATTTTAACAAAGACTGTAATCAAAATTTCGACAACACAATCCGCATATTAACAAAAATGCTAGGACAGAGTTCGTGAAGTATATCTTATTATCTCGACCTACATTATCAATCAGGTTAGAGTAGGGCACCCTATTAAACTATATACTAGATGCTGCGCGGAGACCGTTGGGTTAGCAATGTCATTTCGTATGTGCCTTAATTATTTATATTAACTTTAAAGCGTCTTGATATATATCTTTTTGAAAAATCTATATCAGTTCTGGAAACGAACGACGTTTCTGGAAGTTTATTAGTTCTAAATTTCGTCAAATCTCTGATATCCCTGTCTTATTTGATGGGGATACAGCCATCGTAGATGATTACTCCAAAGCGGAAATTTGTAATTACTTTGTCTCTGCCGTCGCGGCTAGCAGTAGTACGTTTACGCCAAAGACTGTAGATCTTCCTAATGCTCAACTTTAATCAATTATCTTTACGGAGGATAAAGTGCTTCAACACATATTTAGCTTGAATCCTAAAATGAATAGTGGACTTGATGCAATTCCTCAACTTTTATTATTAAAGCTTGCACCTACGTTAGCGGCCCCTTTAACTATTATTTTTAATCAGTCCTTTTTATCAGCAAATCTCCCGTCAAACTGGAAAATAGCTAAGGTTATACCAGTTCACAAAATAAGGCACTAAGACTTCACCGTCAAATTACACGCCAATAAGTCTTCTTTCTATTTGCTCCAAGGTGATGAAGTCCATTATGTATGATAATTTGTATAATTTTTTTGTTAATAACTCTATGATAAATACTAACCAATACGGTTTCCTTAAAAAGATCCACTGTATCACAATTGTTAGATACTCTAAATTCTTGGACTACGGCAATAGCCGATCATTAGTGCATCGATGCACTTTAACTAGACATTGCTCGAGCGTTCGATTCGGTTCCTCACTTAAAAATTCTTTCGATTTTGTAGTCCAAAAGTACGATCGGGCTTTTCCTTTCATAGATGCAAAACAATTTATCGTGCAGAAAACAATGTGTTTCAATTGCATTGTCTATTTCAAATTACATTATTATTGAGCTTTTATCATTACTACAGGTATTGCTTGATATTACAGAATTATTGAGTTTATATCATTACTACAGACAATTTGGTTTACTGCCACGTACCTACAAAAAATTTCAACGCCTTATGTTTACCCTTTACTAGGTTATGGATGATAACGTCTTAATATGGAGCTGATTTTGTCCCGAAATAAAAAAATTGTTCATCCCTGCTTGCAAAGAAAAGGAGATACAGGAAAATAATTTTTTGTATGTGCCATTCTTCGCATTCAATTGTAAAAAAAGATTAGAAAATTCCGCCATTCGATTGATTCTCTATAGACGGTGCAGTAAACTTTGCGTTTAATACTGTGTATTGCAACAAGGCAACAACATAACTTATCTTACGATAAATTTATTCAGTAATAAATTGTAAATTTCTATTGTTTGGTAACTGTTATCAGAGAGTAACTGCTTGTCGCCGATGGCCATTTTCAGGACATACCCTGCTATATTATAATGCACAGCTTACCATTTGCTGCAAAGCTAAAAAAGGAATCGCAGGTTTAATGCTGGATTAATGTATCATACATCTAGGGTAGATACAAAGGGGTAAATATGTTCATTTTGCCTTGCAACTGACGTTGGCATACATTTCCCCAAGCAGCATATTATTTTTCACCACATTATTAATGTCATAAATCACAGTTACCATTTTTAATTGCACTGATATCACATCACATTTCCTTACGTGTTGGAAAAAGCCTCTAATGACATGTTGGCGGCATTTGCACCTTAGGCATGAAAGGGCTTATAAAGCGATCGACCAATTTTTGAATACTGATTTAATGCCAGCGCAATTTTGTGTAATTTGCAACGTTTGATAAAGTGCACTCCAAGCAACAGATCGAACCTGATTTGCTTGAGCGCAAGCAGTGTGTGTGTTCCGCTTAATTATACAGAAGCTGCGTTCGGTTCACTAAGGAGCCTCGCAGAGCAAACGACCGCACGTGTACACATACGCCTCGCAATAAACTCGGTTAACGCAACGCTTTGCAGTATGCGCTGATGCCAATTAGCAAATGTCACACAAAAAAATAAACATGATGCTAGCGGAATTTCCTCAAATAACATCTAATTTCGGCAAAAAAATCTTTTTTCTCCGTCTGTTAGCGCATAATACTTCACCAAATCGATGGATTTTCGCGAATGTGTTTTTCGACGCGCAATAAAACGTAGCTTTGTGCTTGCGCTGCTCCCATGATTAATACCTTAATCCCAAAACCGATATCATTTGGAGGCTTTTTGATTTTGACCCAAATATATGACGTTATAGCTCTTGCCAGAGGACTCCTCTGAGTGCTGTACCCTGACATGACACATATAACGGAAAACCCCATAGTCACTGATGATACATACCCCTGAAACTAAATCATGGGAATCTCGAAGAACTTCCCCTGTCGTTTCATTGCCTTTAACTTCTCGGATGTCAATTTCGGTGCTTATACCAGTTAACATTTCGGCTAGCAAAAGATGACGAGAAAACTCAGAAGGTTTATGGGTTGCCTGAAATTTGTTTCAGGGTTCGCTATCTTGTCGAAATCTTGATGGAGTATTTGGATAAAACCCTTAATTTATTGTCTGGACGCTTCGAATCACTTAACATTGCTAACAGTACCTGTAAAGTTTATGTACTAGGGAGCCTCGCTGGCCTAGACTATGCTCTTCCATATGGTGTCTTAGCTTTGCTAGTATTGGGCCTGACCTTACCGATTATCGCTTTGCGGTTAAAATGAACACGTTAGATAATTTACTATTCGCGGCGCGGTCAGGAACAGAGCTCTGGCATAACAAAATTTTGTTTTCAAAACTATGGTATAAAAGTAGCATATTCATGAGCGCGGGCCCTCAATAAAGGCCCCGCATGTAACCGGCTAACTGCCATTTTGCTCATTTTCCCTTAGGCCTGTATTTTTAAAATTACCCATAGGTATATTTTACTTTTCGAGTACATTTTTATCCTGCCCTTATCCTCAACTTTTGCATTCTTAAATTGGAGTAGGGACAACAGTAAAAAAATTTACCCATGGTGTCTTGGTAATACCATTTGCGATGGCATTTTAAGATATAATACATAGATAGTTTACTGACTATAACGGCGTGTAGTAGACTACACCATAGAATTATTAACAAAATTATCTGGTGTTAGCTACACAATGCTGTTACTTTACCACTTTATGCTTGTGTTTATGTGTGGTGACCTTGACACCGGCTGTAAAAACAATAGGCAGATCGAGACATGTGAGTTAAGTTGACGGTGCCTCATACACCACCTGTTTTATTAAATAGTACAGGCATGTACTGTATACTACTGGATGATTTGGTGTAGACTATTGGGGAAAAACGTGCACAGCTCTTTAGGGTCCTTTAGAACGCAAACACAGCATAATTTTGCCCTTCCTGTAGGTAATATTTTTTACCTGAGAGTAACTTTTTCCTGGCGATGGTACGCTATCTGCCCCCTCTACGCGAGGAAATTGCTAAAATTTCCTATACCCGATTATTTGCAGTCGCTGAATGTGATTGTGACAGTGATTTTCATGCTGAGCCCGCAGACAGCTCAGTATAGCACCTTAGTTTTCACTCTTACGGTATATGAAAAATTGTAAAAAATTTAGTTTTAAATCATAAATAATTGAATGGTTAAGACTTCATGCTCTCATGCAGGAAGCCGAAGTTCAATACCGGGTGTTTTTTTGGTTTTCACCACGTTTCTTTCCTTCCATTAAGACCTTTCTAGTACTATTACAATGCTTGTGTACCCATACTTTTCACAATTCGTTCGACTAGCATGAATTCAACCTTCTGGTCATATTTTTATATGCAACATTTTATATTTTTATATACACTCCTTGAACGAATTTCTGCTGTTTACAAAGGGACACGGGAACGGGGGAAGTGCTGTCGTTAGGCTCCACATAGCTCTGACTGGGGGTTAGCTTTACCAGCATGGGGCCTCACATAATATTTCGGGAGATCTCATATCGTAGCATCGGCCCTGATGGGGAAGAGAGGACACGTATTTTATCTTATCTTGCCCCTTCCCAATGTCACCAATTTTGAGCAAAGGCCAACAGTATATTTCTAGGCATCGATGGTTACGTGACACTAGAACAAGGGCATCGCCCCGGAGAGTGGCCGTCACTGGGTGCCGTGCACCCCTCCCCCAGTTTGTTACTGGTGCTCCACAGTTTACAACTGCAATAAAATTTTTTCAACACGCTATCGTTAGATCACTATGTTGAGTTAGCCACCACAATGAGTGGGTTTCCCCAGTTGAAATTTTGTCGTGACGCTCCTGAACTATTAGAACAGGCTCAATACTCGAGGCGCCAACACCAGGCTCGGGCCCGGGTGCATTATTTTATCCAAAAAGAGGCCGCTATACGTCGTATTTGACACTAACCGATAAGTGTCCAAAACCCTTGATTCTCCAGCAAATTTCGTTGTGCGCACGATGTTTCTTTGTAAACTTTACTGTAACAGCTCTATATCTATATTATCGTTTTAACAAAAAATCAAACCAAATGTCGGCAGTGATGTATATGTATAATGTATATCTTGACAACTGTACGACTGATTCTGCATAAAATGTTTTCAACAGTTCACTTATATTTGCCTTAATAGCTTATTAAAGATGCGGTATTAAGATTCGGAAAGGTCGATAAATTTATTCAGTGATATGCAATAAAATCGCTATATGTAGGCTACTCGATTTAATTAACCGTATTCATTTAACCAGCTACATGGCTATCTTTTACAGGCAATTTCTTTAAAGATGAAAATCTCTATGCCATACATAAGGAAGAGGGTAATATTCCCCATGGAATCTCTAACACCCCTCGGGCGATGCGCCAATTTCCACATCCGGACGTGCGAAAATTTTTGACCAAATTAGCACAAATTGGGGAAAATAGTAAAAGCTAAAGGTAAAATTTTGAGACCCAAAAAAATTCGAAAATTTATTCGTGTGTTCTCCCAACAAGCGGTGGATCCCTTTGGGACTTGAACCATGTACATGTATTCCCAACGTTGCCAGTTTCAACAAAAATAAATCACATACAAGAATAAAATATAAAAAACATAACAATGTTCAGAAAGTAAGCTTTAAAACGACATATAAACATTCTAATTTGGTGCGAGTAATTTAAACTAAATAAAATTTGTATTCTAAAAAGAAGACAAATTATAGCGCTACACTATTCTAGAATAGAGTACGGCTATAATTTGCCCTACTTTAAAAAAAACTATTTACTAACTTTACTATTTGTAAACAAAAACGCAAATTACTCCTACCTGTGAGTAAAAGAACCCTACCCGCATGTAAAAAAATTGCCCGTTAGGGCAAATTTACTCGCAGGTAAAAAATTACCTGCCGGTAAGAAAAAAATAACCCTCAGGTAAAATATGTTACCCGAAGGTAAGTTGAAATACTCTCAGGTAAAACAGCTATCCGGTAGGAGAATACTATAAGCTGTAGGCATGATAAATTACGAGTGGCAGTAGGATGAATTTACACGAGGTAGGTAAAAAGTACCTGCGTGTAGGGACTACCCTCATTTATGCTAAAGCTGCTTTTGGAAGCATGTCTTGCTCCTTAATAAATATTAGATGCTACTAGAAGAACTACAATTTGTCAAAGACTCGAATGGACAACATCCTCCGGCACAGCCGATAAGCAGAAAGTGTTTAAAGGCGAATTTCTCACCCTAGCCTGTGCCATGTATAAGGCCTTGCAAGGGTTCCACTGTGGTTGGCATTATCCTTAAAGTGTAGAAAGACTAAGGCAACGGGCCTGCGAGGCTTGAGGAAAGACAGAATAAGGAAGGCCCTTCTATAAAACCCGTCATCGTGTCAGGCAATTTTATGGCCGATAAAAAATGTAATACAAATGCCCGCTGGTTCTACGTGCTTAACTCCGAAAAGACACCCCAAAAATTCACAACGTTATTACAGGATTCACGAATCTTTCACAGCACTCTCAGGTCGCCGAGACGCAAAATCATTTTGCAAGGGGCCCAAACGACCACGAGCCTTGCTTACCCAGCAAAGGTGTTCATCAACAATAATTTACTTTGGATTGCGTCATTAGAACGCGGTTGGGTATCGCCCGCTTTAAAATTTTACGCTCCCGGTTATTTATTACTAGCCAGATTGGCATAGTTTGCCGGACCGTTTATTTCAATGCGTAGCCACCAGATAATGCTTTTGACTTCGAGCAGCCTTACGATACTTTCTGGATTCCACATGTACAAGACCAAACCGAGGGTCGGAGGGTTTTCGAACCTACTAGGGAACAAAGATTTATGTCCGATTTTTTTAAAAGGCCAAAAGTAAAATATCTTGAAGGTTGGCAGATGTTTTCCAGCAAGTAGGTACAATTTAAATCATTTCGATCCTCAACCTTCTCCGACCGTCGGCTGCGTATACGCATTAGCACTCGCGATCAAAACTATTCCAAATCACTGTAATATGACCTAGATATTGGTTCAACTGTTCTCACAGCACGTTGTCCTATTGCGACCTCGAGACAAATACACACCGATTAGTAACCTAAAAGAAAAGTCTCGTGAGAGCAACCCTCGGAACTCTTAGTCGCAAATTTTCTGGCCAAGATACGCGATGGGACCCTTTTTCCATTTCTTTATGACGTCGAAACCGCCAGGATCAACGCCGGCATAGCCTTCTCCATGCTGCATGGACAGAAAGGGTAAACCGAACGCAAATGCGAAGAGAATTTCTCAATGCCGGGGCGCGACCAAGGGCTATATATCAATAATCGAAATTTGACACGATGACTACTGTGCCCGAGATAAACTCTTCCGACTATAATTTCATTACCCATACGACCCTCTTTCAAATTATCCTCAATGGTGACTGATTTTCTAAGCTAGTAATTAAACTTCCATTTATACACATCCACACACATGATAATGATACAATACTCAATCGTAGCATACAAAATTATGCACAATTCGGTAAGAAAAAACACAATATCCGCAAATGATGTTCAGCTATACTTCCCAAACTATGCATGGCTTGATCGCCAACACTAAATTATTTTAGATCTGCTCGGAATGTGCCCATAAATAGCATGGACCGGAAAAACTGAGCGCTCGTTAGTTGTGTGCACAGTCCTAACTCAGAGAAGAAATTTAGACCTCATACAATTGCCAAGATTTGAAATCGTAACCCCGAAAACGACAATACCCAGCCCTGTCGATGAGCTCAACAATCACGGTATCGTCGAAAAAGCTGGGGGTATCAGTCGCCACGAAAACGGAAACAAAATTTCCCGCAATTTCCCACATCTCTCCAGACTTCCCGAGTACCATGAACTGACCCGATACCTCCCTCATGCTAGATGGACGGGAACCTAAGCCGAGCTCAAGCACGAAAACCAAAAATACACGAGCGAAGGCCAAAAGAGCGAAGTACGATACTGCCACATTCGAAGAGCCAAAAGAAAAAGACGAAACTCCGAGCGATAACCGCTCTGTTCGGAGCCTACTAGCCGACTAGTCCCGATGATGCATCAGCCGACCGTCTATTGAGTTAAATTTGTGATAAAGACCAGCTAGTGGTACAGAAAGCAAAAAATCGGGAAGTTCTTGAAGCTTTAGTGTCACCCTAGTGTTTGACAATGGGACTATTATGCTTTTAAAGTGGTACATTTAGGGGAGTATTGGTATGTCTTTGGCGGTCCCGGCAGCACCTGGGGACCAGTTTAGATAACTTTTATCACACGCAACTCCTGGTGACAGTTTAAATTTGAAAATTTGGAAGCAAATATTGCACCTTTTCTTTTGTGGATTTCTTGCCTATTATGCCGTAGTCATAGTGCTATTACGGTTTTCTCCGCGAATGAAGCGGAGCCGCATTCTTGGATCAATGAAAACATATCCCTATCCCTGAAAAATTTTTCCCTTGTTATGTACTCCTGTCTAGTTATTTAACTACATATACAGATTACCCACAACAATGATAATGCTGCACTGTCATAACAAGTTTTTCCCAACAATGACATAATGGTTGGTATGCGAGCCGGGATCGGGATTACCAGGACAGACGACAGTGAAAATAGAAACTATTATTTATTTAAATGCACTGGGATATGTTGCCGGTCCTATCCCAGCGCGCATACAATTTACATTGCTGAGTATGACAACTATTTAGCATCACTGATTCAGCACAAATTTATTGAAATCTCACGACTGGTTCAAGTTGGTACCACAGCTGAACCAAAGTGACACCTAAACCATCTTAAACATCTCATCCCTATTTGCTTGAATCGACTGATATTCTTTCGAATCCTAGTGAAATTTTGGCTCGGCCTACAGATAGAGCGCGATGACAACAGTGCAGGCTTGTCATGGGGTGGAAATCCTCCACCCCATCCCCATGAAAATCTCGTGGGGATCCCCATGGGGATCCCCATAGTCCGTACGAGCTATGTCAAGGCCGTGATACCACGAAATCTTTTCTTGTCCATATTTCACAATGTGTCTGCGTTGGTCCACGGTGAACACGGTCACTGTCAAGCATCACAAATTTTAAAAGAGGATAGCCACACGCTTGACATCCCCATCGCCGTAGGGGACGCGCCCGATAGCCGCGCAGACAACCAGCCACGGGCCCTGGCCTTCTCTGCTAGATACTTAGACTCTCTAGTATTCAGAAGAAAGCCAGGGGCTAGTACTTATTATCTCTAGCGTGTTTAATGTCTGATACCATTTTGCTCTCAGACGAATTTAACACGTCTGATACAAACTACCGGTGATCTCAGACGTTTCATTTATCACTTTTTAGCCAGATACTAAATACCTCTGGCCATAGTACACTGAATTCTAGCCAGATACAAGCAGAATCTCTGGCGTAAGTATTTAGATGTCGATATTGCTTACCGCTTTGCTGCAGCAGATACTCTTCAGACGGCTTCATTCGCCATGCTGTAAATAGACTGAATTTCGGCTTCAAAGGTGTTGATGAGTTTTGCGATGAGCTTGGATCCCTGCTTGGAAAGATGATATCCATCCTTGTCATACATTTCCGTGTTCAGCTTATCGCAGTCGAAGAAATAGGCTGTCGTGTCAAGGAAAACGAAATTTTCCACCTCGTCATTAAGCGCTTCGAAAAACGAATTCAATTTATACGCTGCCTGCCCTTCTCGCTTAAATTGTTGGAAGCGAGAAGGTACGTCGGGCTGCACTAGCCGCCTTTGCCATCCTCGGAACAGAAAGCATGGAGGATACGGTACAGACATCTGAACGAAGATAGTATTGGCGTGTTTTAAGCAAATGCCATGAAGCTGCTGGCGAACTCGTCTAATGATCACTGGCAGTCGTCTTGTAGCGCGTTGTCTGCGACTTTTTCCAGGTTGCCGTTGCACTTCTGATGAGCGTTTTCCCAAATCGTTAACACCGGCGTAAATGAAAACAACGTTATTGTTAGAGACACAGCGTTTTGTTTAAATTGTGTCCAAGCGGCCCCAAACTTCGGATAAACGCTGACCAGGGTACGCCCATGCCAAACAGTTGGTAAATTTCCCCACTTTCTTGACATTAGAATCTCCAATTAATAACGGAGGCATGATTTCAAAAGATAAGCACAGCAATACAGACTAAAAGTTAAAGTTGAATTAAAGAAACACTTGCTGCAAGAATGAAATGGATAAAAAATAGCGTGCGTGAGAAAGAAGTTAATGTTCTCATCAAAAAAACTTATTTACATAAAGCTTTATACATTTGCATTACAACTGTGTTTATAGGGCGATTTTTGTTTTTTGTTGTGGCGTTTCTTGGCTGTATAAACATGGCGAAGTTTTATAGTATTTCTAAAGCGGAAGTGGAGAGGAAAATTAAGCAGGGAGCGGCAGAGCTGGTCCCGTTGCCGAAAAGCTTAGTTATGAAACCGGAACAAGGTGTAAGGGCTGTGAAAGTGGATGGGGAAGAACAATTAGCCCCGTTTTTGGTATGTGAGTACTGTAAGGCGTGTTTCGTGTGGTTTAAGTTAATTGATGGCAAATGGTTTGATGGCCGCTTCCAGACCGCGGGATTCAACTTCGGCGGACGCGTTGGCTGCACTGAGCATGCTTTTTCAACGTGTGTCAAGTATGTCTTCGAAAGACAGGCGAGCAAAGCGCTCACTGACCTCTTTCAGAAGCTGTCTGAAATCGAAAGCTTCTACAATCGGCGTGATGACAAAGCCAAAAAACTTGTCAGAGCCATTCCTGAGAAATCTTCTACGCGGCCGTGGCGGTTTTACTATACTCGATTTCTTTCAGCTATTGAAAACTATTCAATCTATCTGAAGGAGGAAGATCAAAATGTTGTCGACAACGTACCTTCGCTTGGCTTTCTGAAAGCAACGTTTCGCGTCCTGCAAAAATGTAAGAGCTTTTTCGACCGAGTGGAAATTCAAGGGCCCACAGCTCATTTGTCTTTCCTGAATTACTTGGCTCTTGACATTGAACTGTTTAAGATAGAAGTTGAACGTAGCTGGCGTTCCTGAAGTGGTGCGTCAGCTCTGTACCGCACTACGGAACGCTATGGAGCACAAGCTGTGGCCATTTTGTGGGTCCGACTTTGCCATGACAGCTGCTTACTTCTCTGGTATCAATATACCGTCCAAAGCAAAGGATCTTCTTCAGCAGCAATTCTCAGGCGGAAGACAACCCACGAAGCTTCCTTCATTCGTTCATGGGAAAATGGGCTGAATGGATACGAGGACACGATATCTGACTATTTGACTAATCAACTAAAGCAATGCTCACAGGAAGTCCATTTTGAAGGTGATGGCACATCTGAAGCATCAACCTCTTGGAGAAAAATGGTTGTGCAACCGAATGCCGGTGACGTCAACATGGATGCCTTCAGTGAAATGTTTGCACCAACATCTTCAAAGAAAAAAAAGCTGGTACTCAATCAGAAATTATATGAAGAGATGACTTTGTTTTCGAAGACTCGGGAGCCGTTTCAGGAACCCCTGAAATTCTGGAAAGCTGCCTCGGGCCTACCGCTGCTAAAGACCTGTGCGAGAATTCTTCTTTCTGTACCAGTCTCGTCTGCAGCTGTCGAACGTCTCTTTAGCGAAGCGGGTATGGTTCTTTCGAAGTTGCGGAAACGAACTAGGCCAAAACTACTTCAGAACATGATCTACTTGAAATACTGCAAGAAGTTAGGTCATCTAACGAAGGATATTGAGGTTACGCCAGAAGAAGTGGAAAATGCCTGTGCCAAGCCTGAAGACACTAGTGATGTTGACAGTGACCAGGATTCTGACGAATGAGTGTCGTACGTTGTATGTTCGCCAAAGATTTGTCCTGTATTTGGCTTTTTACACCTGTCTGGATTGTCTGCGCATGCTAGAGATCTCCGGTATCTAGAAATGACCTTCAAGCCAGAGATATTCTGTATCTGGTTGAATTCCAGGCTTTAAATTTGTCTGAGAGCAAAATGGTATCAGACATTAAACACGCTAGAGATAATAAATAATAAGTATCTAGCCCCTGGCTTTCTTCTGAATACTAGAGAGTCTAAGTATCTAGCAGAGAAGGCCAGGGCCCGTGGCTGGTTGTCTGCGCGGCTATCGGGCGTGTCCCCTACGGCGATGGGGATGTCAAGCGTCAAACAAGCTGTGCTTGACAGTGAACTTGTTCACCACGGACCAACGCAGACGAGTGATCTCCAGCGCTTTCTCTGTTGCACAACTATCATCAACATCGTTTTCCGTAATATCCGCGGAAAACAAGCCTTTATAAAATTTAGCCTTGGGATTCTACACCACCATGGGATGGGGATCCCCATGACCCTGAAGTTCATCCCCAACCCCATCCCACCCCATCCCCATGGGGATCCCCATGGGGATCCCCATCCCCATGACAACACTGCAAAAAACCGAGCAAAATTTTGGCAGAAACAGTCAAATTTTGCCACTTTTTTAATATATATGTACAGGGTGTTTCAGAAGTAACTACCAACTGTTTGATGCTAACTATCGGTTGACGGGCAGCGGTAGCTCGACAGTTTTTTGTATAATTATAGACAAGTATTAAAAGTTTACTTACATTACGAAGAGAGATCTCAGAACAGCTCGGTCTGTGCACCGCCAAGCTGAATGCATTTCTCCAGTCGGGATGGTACAGATCAGCAAACTTTGGCGCATAAGTCCACTGGAATTTTAGGAAACGCTGATTTTATTCTGTCCATCAATTGTTGAGGGTCCTTCGCCCTACTTCCATAAACATATTCTTTCAGAACACCCCAAAGAAAGAAGTTAAGCGGAGTCAATTCTGGTGACGTAGCTGGCCACTCGATGGCACTTCTGCGGCCGATCCATCGATTCGGGAACCTTTCGTCCAGCGAAGCGCGGACTTCGGTAGCGTAGTGAGCTGGGGCGCTCAGTCATGCATGAAAACAAGGTCCTCGGTGGCAATTTGCGGGTAGACATTCACAGATAAAAGTTCCAAATAGCTGGTTTTATTGACATTTCCGTCAGAAAATAATCGACCAACGATGCCTAGGGAACAAATTCCGGCCCAGACACAGACTCCAGGGGCGTTGACCTCTTTGTTAATCGTGACATGTGGATTGTATTCAGACCAATAAACACAATTATGGCGATTAACATGACCATTGAGCTTGAAAACCGCCTCGTCGGTCCACAAAATGCAATCAACGTCCAACGCACTGCTTTCCACCATGTCCATAAATGTCTCACAAAACTGGACTCTGCGATAGAAATCATCATCAGAGAGTCCATGGATAAGACGGGGCCGAAAGGGCTTCAAGTTAAGCTCCTTGTAAAGGCGCCAAACGGAAGTATGAGGAATACCCAGCTGGAGGGAAGCTCTTCGAGTTGACTTCTGGGGGCTGCTGGATACCGCAGCGCTTAATGCAGCTTTCTGGTCCCCACTTGTGGCAGACTTTGGACGACCCGGCCTCAGCCGTTCCGCTACTATGCCAGTGTCCTCGAATCGGGAAATAATATCAGCCATCGTCTTGCGAGTAGGAGGTATTGAGTCGAAATGATTTTTCCACTGGCGTGAGACTTGGGCATAATTTCCGTATTTATAGTAAAGTTTTACAACACAGATTTTTTCAGGCAGAGATCGTCGTGGGGAATCCATGGTATAAACAGTATATATTTATAATAACCTGAAATATTAAAAGCAGCGATAAACAACCATTGCGAAATATTACGCCAGAAGATATTGATTGACAAAGTGTGGGTAGTTACTTCTGAAACACCCTATATATATACGTCATTAAAATGTGTTTAGGTTTGGGGGCACTGAATACGACAAAAGCAATTGTATATGCGTGGTGTGCAACAAATAAGCAGGTCTTAGGGTGTTGTACAACATAATAATACTGTTGAAATTATAATTTTTCTTAAAATTTATGATTAAACCAAATTTATTAAACTTGTGATTTCCTTAAAATTTTATAAATTTTATAAGTTTTCATCTTATTGCTTATAAGAGTTATTGGGTTTTGTTATATGATCAATATAATTATCATATGATTATTATGATTAGTGTACAATTGCTATCGTGGTACTTTAAAGGGTTCAGCTAAATTTAGAATGACGATATGGTAACTTAGAAACTCAGCACAGAAGAGTCAGGCTGGCTCTGTTTCCCTTAGCTTTACTAGGTGCTTGTTTAATACGCATTTAGAGAATTCATGATCATCGAGAACAAAAATCAATATTGTTCTACGTTTTTGTCGACATATTTTAGATTCTAATAAGGCTACTCCAGCGAGTTAGCGAGTAAAAAATTAGTATCATAATACTGTTACAATAAACTATACCAATCAAAAGTTTATAAAGTTTAAGTTCAGACAGTATTAAAACTGGTAATGCTTTGCGTTGCGGGAGTTGCCCCTCAAAAACCATTGCGATCCCCAAACATGTCGATGCAGATTATAAACGCAATTATATCAAGTTTACCATGTTTCTTATGTTTAAAACTGGTCAACCTTCATAATTTCATGAACAGGATCGACAAAAATTGATAGCCGTTGCTATATACGCGTCGCCCGATGCTATACATTTCTCCCAAGTCACTCTCAGTTGACAAGTCATTCTCCGTCATATTTTGAAAGCGCTCCGATACGATATATAGTTGTAATGCAGAGTATTTATGTAACAACTCAGCCGAAGTTCTAGCGAGCTGCTACAAATATTGTTTTGACGTTGCGGAACATTTTCAGTTAATGTTTTTAAAGGTTAAGAGTAGGCGATTTGTGCAAATATTGTGACTATTGCCGGAGGAATATTAAAATGATATTGATATTTTACAAGAAATTGGTCGGTTGTTGTTTTGACTTTAGCCTGGTTGTGGCACATATAAATACGTGCATATTTTCTAGTTTGAGTTGAGTAAGTAGTTTCAGTAAATTTTAGAAGCGGTGTTCTTGTTGTTGTGAGGGCAGCTACGTTTCTAAGCTTGTAATTGCACAGAGTTCTTGGTACGCTGGCTTCGGCGGCGGACCGCTATAGTTTCACTTAAACTACTGGCGGAATTACCACAACGCTTGTAAATCGGCGCATTCCGCTAACGTTAACTCTGCGTTGAGGCATAGGCAGGCATTGTCGCCAATCGCTGGCAGACATTGTCGCTTTGTATAAGCCGACGTGTCGCTGTGAAGTGGCTGATACCGTCGCTAGACTTCGGCAGGCCGAGACGTTTTGACATAAGTCAAGCCATACTCGCTTGATATATATCCGCCTGAACGCCAGTGCTTTACGCATCATTGCGGGCTTAACTAGGCGCTGCTACTTTAGGTTTTCGATTTCTGAACCCGTGGTGGTACAACGGCGTCACGTTACATATATATACACATACATAACATAGGACAATGTAACTTTTAGGGGCGGAAATAAAAACACGTTATACCGTTCTCAATATATCACTAGTCTAAGATCTTTATATGAGCATTGTACTAAAACTAAGCCAAAGTGGGGACAGCCATCCAATACAACCCTTGCACTAAGCTGTTCTTTTTCTAAGGTTATAAGGTCCGGCCATCCTAAAAGGTGACACATGACGATAGCATATGCATAATACGTACAGTGATACAATTCATATAACGCAGATATAATTTAACTTTCTATAAATCGAGAAACATAAAAAAGTACAACATAAGCCCGTAACGCAACAGACATGCATCGACTGCCTCAAACCGATACCCTGACATCGCACTTACCGTCTCAGTGTCGGCAGACTTAATATCGCTTTTTTGTACGATTACGACTTGTATCCGAACAATATGTCTGTATGCACAGCGCACATGAAGCCCTAAAGTGTTTGCGGCCTACAATGTGTAATTATTCGAAATGCGGAATTCTGCAGCACTCGCTTTGGGGAACAAACCCAGTCAATTCTAGCTAATCAACTGGAACTGGTAACATAAACCTCCATTCACAAGGCAGCCTATTGTGGAACAATAGCCGCGAGGTATCACTCCTATGTAGCTTTCCTATTTCAGCACTATAGCACTCACGTTGAAATGAATTGTATGTCTCGTACTATAACGCATTTATTTTTAATCGATAAAACTCCAGACGATACAAACTGTTGTGACACTTTTCTATTTAAGGAAATAATGCTAAAACACCTTTATACTGCTCCGTTCCGGTGCTGGAACAGTATCCCGACTGGAGCTATTCTGAGATAGAGATTTAACTATATTTTACGTACTATTCTGCGTAATGTGCAAAAAAAAATTTTTATAATGATGAGATGCGGTTTTTAAACATCCATAATTTTCATGATTTTCACACGCGAAATTTTTTTATCACGAGTGTAATTGGAACCAAAATACTGAAGGTAGAGGCCCTAACCTGCGCTTTAATGTGATCCTATTTGATGGGCTAGCCCAGCTACCCAAATTTAGATTAAACGATTTCTTCAACAGAAAGCAACCCCCCATTACTTGTAGCACTTAAGATTATTACTAATATTTTAACTATCTTTGGCAATGTTTCGGTTGCTAATAATATAAATATCAAACAATATAAGGCAAATATATAGCCCAATAGATTACATTGTATGCAACAAATGACAGTGGAAATATCATTTTGCTATAGAATTCGATACATTTTGTTGCATCATTTAGTGAACCACAAAAACACAGGTGCGCCAAAAGCCCAAGTCGAAAGTATTTGGGTTTCAAGGGATTATTACGAATAGTTTCCACATCTGAGTTTTCAGCAGCAGCAAAGACTACTGACGACGCCTTTTGATCGTCGTTTTTAGCCGTCGATGCTTGATATAGACCAATTGTTTCATCTTCTGTCGCTTCTAGTGATGGGATATTTTTAGTTTCAGTTACAGGTGTCGTCATGTCCGATACTGGTGAGCTCGCTGTGGATCTGCTGATTAAAAACGCAACAAGACAGCTCTCGAGAAGTGTAGCGAATATGAGAAGAAAAGTGACCATAATATAGATATCCACTGCTTTTACGTAAGATATCTGAAATTAATTATGTATAAACTAATCTCCATACTTTGTTTCGTGACTATGATCTATAAAGGATTATTTATTGTTTTATTGTCCGACTGTAATATTAATTGAAATGTTTTAAGATAAATTACTACTTCACTACTACGTTTCTGGATATCCGAGTGAAAGACAACATGACATTGTTCAGTATTATTTTAAGATACCCGTAAGGGTACCCTGCACACACTGAACGCATGTCCAGCGCTACTAGGCCCATACCTACGGGCCCAGAATTTTTTCACAGTTCGTCATAGCCTGTTATAAATTATATCGGTGACTTTACAAGTTCACTCTTATACGTTTCTAAAGCTATGATCCTGTAATTGCAGCGTAATAGTGGATTCTTTGCCACCAACTCTTTTTTTCTAGGGCGGATGTGAAGAGTACGCTTCATTTTCGTGGCAAACCTTTCAACCATCAAATGCAAATAAATGCTTGCTGGCATTTTGGTCATTTATGGACATTGTAAAATTAATCAGACGCTCATAAGTTTCGCGACAACGCCGAGTTATGAAACCATGTAGTTTTTCAGACTTATCCGATCTAATTGTAATAAGGCCTTCCAAACAGCGCTTAAAGCAAAAAGTTCAGTGTTTTAAAGAAATAAATGCAGCAAGTAATTTTGTTCATACATATAATTCGCTGACAGCCCTTACTGACCTAATAATGGGAGCCAAGAAGCTTCAATAAATAGAATCACAAACTCGTTTCTATAGATGCCACTAAAAGAAGCAGGCAACTTTTCTGGATACCGTCCCCTAAATTGGATTGTTAATGTCTTCTGTACAGCACCCGGTAAATAGAAATAACTACCTCGTAATTTTGGAGAGTGCGACTGCTGCTGAGCATGCCCACTACACCCTACCCGCAGGTTATCCGCTACGCGTGGGTTCGAGATTTTTGCTCGTGCCCACCAGCCCTACCCAAGGGCACTCGTGCCACCGCATAATTATGTGTCTTGTGGTTTGTCACTATATCTGATAAGGATACAGCCACCACAGAGTTCCGGTCTAGGTGTGCGATGTCTTTTCGATTTGAAAATTCATATTTACAAACGTTATATTTTTCTAAGCCTTTTAAACCCCAGTAAAAGCATATAATAAATATTACATGAATATATGTATATATTATGTATATTCTATATACATATATACAATGTGTATAATATGATATTTAATGTATAATATATTCGTATAATATAATAATCCATATTATATTATATGAATATATTATATATCTAATTTATTTATATACATATTTATCGCACTATATCTAACGATGAGACTACGTGCATTTTACCAGGTCCCAGTTAATGTCACAAAACTTTATTAAAACGTAATCTTTGTTACGAAATAACCTACCCCAATACTCTCTCGTAATGATACTGCAAAAGTCGACGAGCCGCTACATGTATGCCTCACATATTTCAATAATAGTCGTTTCACACGCTTTACAAATTTTGCAATAATATGACAAGAAGGGAAGCTAGTGTCAAAACACGATACCCCATGTGATCAAGCGCACTTATTAGACTAGATCTAAATAGCGTAGCCGAAGACTTCTAAAATTGCTTTCCCTAATGTTCTGTTTCTATCACGTTTACTGACCATGTAAAGCATCCCACTAACGTATCATGCCAGGTTATCCATTTGGAATAATAGTATGATGTTTTGGCCTTCTGAACCAATCACTAAGCACAAGTTTAAACATAAGGCTAAGTCTAAGGCTAGCCTACGCTAAGAGAGGGCTCACAATTTGATTTAAAACTTTTGTCCTATGGCACTAATGTCAAGTTTCCCCAATGCAGTGTGAACTTGACATGATCTAGAATTATATACTTGGTCACTAAGAAATAATATGTATACTTATAAGTAAACGACATAAAATAAATAAAAAACATACAAAAACAATACCTTCGGTAAATTACTACTCGTCGTAGTCATTAAAACAGTCATAACTAAAACGCTGGTAAAACATAATTGAATTCGATCACCAAGTAAATCTTCAGGAAAGCCGAAAACCATCAACGTTATTACTGCAACGATAACCGCTGGAAGATAGACTTGAATAAGATAGTATCCAATGTCGCGTCGAAAGTGAAATATTACGTACAAACGACTGTAGGTGCCTGAAATTATAAAAAATAATGTTGTTGTTCTTTAAAAATGGTGTATCTATATTTCCATATGCAGTCACAAAAACTGTCACAAGTGTAATACAGCTAAAAAATCATGTCAGAAATATTTGTAGCAAAGTGTCTCATGAAATAACAGCTGTATATATATATATTTTCATTGAGATAGCATTGAGGCGTTATGTTTCTTGCAAAAACATTACGTTACAACATGATACTATTTAGTTAGCACAACGGATACTTAAAGTAAAAATATACCCTGCAGGCATTGGTACCACTGGAGAACGATTTGCATGCTCCCTAAATGTATCAACCAGGCCGTTCGACAAAAAATTTCACATCAAAATGTCACGGAATATATATATTCAACTACGCTGCGGCGTGGCAAATGCAAACGGCTTGGAAACAGGAAGACGGCGTCACCTATAGCTCAGCTCATGAGCGTTTCAATGACGCGGTATACCGCCGACGATATTCCATCGCAGCTACATCGCTAGAGCAACTACAACCAATTTTGGACAGAGTGAACAATGCCGCCAAACGCATTGATTGGATAATAAGTAGTACCAAGGCCAAGGTGCTGACATGTTGTATCAATACGCAAATCAACATTCGGCTAAACAACACGGTCATCGAACATGTGGAGAGTCTCTGTTACCTTGGTAGCGTTTTAACTCGCACGTCCGAACTGGAGATAGCTAACCGCATCGATCAGGAAAGAAGTGCGTTAAGAGCAATCGGACAGCTATGGCGATCGAGCGAGGGCCACAGCAACAAACATGGTCTTCTACAGTGCTGCAATTCAACCGGCACTGTATTACGGGAGCGGCGCGTGGCTTGTCAATTGCAAGTACCTCCATCAACTAGATACATTCGAGAACTTTTGTTGCAGGCGCATCCTCGGGTTGACACAATTAAACCTGGCAAGAAATACTGAGGTTCGCAGAAGGACCGGCATGATATTTTGCTACAGCAAGCAAGATCATATTCGCTTAATCGGTCACGTCCCAAGCATGCAAGAGCAGCGAATTCCGCGCAAACTGGTCACCACAGCACCCCAATCGAAACGTCCTCGAGGCAGAACGTTCGAAATATGGAGACGACAAGTTATTATAGCTTACGAACCATATTTCCGTCATCTTCCGTATCAGCGATGGCGCCGACATCCCATAGCAGAGATCGCAATTACAGCAGCAAGTAGAGATACGTGGCGAAGTCTTGCCACCATGGAGGCACCTTACGACCGCACGGTAAAGTAATGAAGTAATGGGACATCATTTATTATATATATAACCTTGATAGTGTAAGTTAAAACGCGTTAAATTTTAGGCATGATTTATTACTAAACTGCCATGCTAAATTTACCTCTTTTAGCTTTATTAGACAAAATAAATAGCTAAGCTAAGCTAGTGGTTAACGAGATATGATCAGTTTGATGTTTTCGAGTTCCAAAGGGTCCATTTGAAAACCCATTTTGACCCAACCCAGGAGAGAATATGAGTTCAGCAACAATGCGCTACATGTAGCTTTGAATAGCTAAACTTTCTGAACAAAATGAGCCAGATCACATCAGTGGTTATCGAGATTTAAGTCATAACGTGTTTTGGTATGACCCATAGAGATCCTACGGGGACCTTTTTGGAACCCTCTTCTGAGGGTGGGAGGAGTGGAAATTGATTGTTGCGTTCAGGCAAAGGACACAAATAGCGATTTGAAAGTTTAGAATAAACTATCGCGCGACCTGATGTACCTAATCAGAAGTTGAGTTGCGCGTGTCACACCAAAAAAGCCCACAAACAGACCCCGCCAAATTTCATAGTCCTGACCAATGAGAATTCTGAGTGTGTAGAACCAATTCGAGTTTTTGAACTCATTACTCTGTAAATGAGGTGCGTATGGAAATTATTTATGTCTGATCAAATACAATAAAACCGAATTTTGATTTGCAAATTTTCTTCTGCTCAAATTTTTTCCAGATGAGTCGAAATCAATGCAAACTAATTTAATTTATACAACAGGTACCTGCTTCCACTAAATCGTGCAATTTCGAATGAAACTCGGTTATACTATAGGGAAATGTCAATTATATAGGTTCTATTCAAATATTCAAACGACATAAAATAAATAAACAGAAACAACACCTTCAGTACATCGCTATTCGTCCTGGTCAACAATACAATGATATGTCAAAACAGTTTTACCCATTAGATGTACACATTTTACAGCAGTTTACAGTGCATAAAACTAGAACTACATATATGTAGCGTCGCAGTGCACGGAGTGACAGGAGTAGAGCAATTTGATCGACTGCACAAGCCCAACCCAAATTCACCTTTCTGAGGCCCCGGATCTCATTCTGCGCGTCCGAAACGCACAAAAATTTCGAACATTGTGAGCAAAATTACAATAATTTTAAGGGAAAATTTGTGTAAATGTGAAATACCTTGGAGAGTGGCAAAATTTTTAGGTTCGCCACGTACCTCATCCCACCCCGCCAAGAATATCAACCTCTCCTAAGCCCATGGACCGTGAGCACCTATGTAAAAATTTCATTTATTAATATACCTGAACTAAATGTAATGCTTTCATTTCGAACATCAATACGTTTTAAACGTTGTTGGGGAAGAAAAATATCTTTTGTCACAGTAAACGGTTCTTCAGATGTTTTCCAGTTGTATATGATATCTTCTTTGTCGTATCCGTCTGAAAAATCAATTTCTGCATTTTGTTACAAATTCATCTTGGTTGCTGACGTTGAAATGGTTAAACATCGCTAAACACAAATTTACTAAAGAAAGCACGGTACAATTATCAGAGGCGTAAAACTCTAGACTTTATTTTTTTGGGGGGGAGGGTGGAGGAGGTGGTGGTGGACGGGGTCGAGATTGGCAGACTACGTTGTATAGGTGTTTATAGGAGGAGTAGGGGTTTAAACCTGTTTGCCTTCAAGCTACACTTAGACACTGCGCCGTCCACTGTGCGCCGAAGGTGCGCGAAATTTTGATACTTTTAGCAAAATTTGGAAAACTTTTTGGTAAACATTAACACAAATCTGTGATAATCGTGGAAAATTAGCAAATCAGGAAATATTGGCAGCGTGTTAGCAAAATTTTGGCTGTTAGATTGGGGTTCATGCCTACGACGGACCCTTCAAAAAATATTTACGGAGAAGGGTCCTGACAACTAGGAACCCCACTTTACGCCAGTGATAATTATCTTGTTTCTTTGCAATGTCGTTTTAAAACGTGGTTTCTCGAAAACAATCCACAAACCCCTGATAAGAAGTCCGTAAGTCACGTTAAATTACTACATGTTTACCCAAAATCGTACAAATTGTTAAAGGCATATAGCGTTGCATCCTCATGATGATTGGGTCGTAACTGTAGTTGAAATGCTTATGCAATATAGCTATAGCTACTAGCAAAGCATCAATTCTCTAATTAGAATAACTTCTCTAAATAGCTACCGTTTTAATAGGGCCTACAATGTAGTATTTAGGACGCCTTCTGTGCACGCATAAAGTCTGGTGTTCCATTCCCGGTTGTCCATACTTCAGCTTGAGAGGTAATGAAAAATTAACGATACGAGTACGACTTGGAGCAGAGGTGTGCGCTAGTAAAAATTTATTAGCCCAAAATTGGACGCACTAGGTCAAAGAATTATTTAGGCCCACTAGCCCCTCAAACGGTAAACCTATATCGTAAGATTCGGAAGTGTACTATTATTGACTTAAAAACTATTCTTTTGCATTTAGCTACGTAATGGTAAATTTCTTGCCATTGGCATTCGTCGCCTAGGCTAGATGGCGTAGATATTTAACCGCTTTCGTTACTCGCCTTCCACCCGCATGGCCAACCTCTTTAAACTAAAAATTTCTCGCGTAAGAATATTGCAATATTGGTTGGAGGCCCGTGACATGATCTTCGCCACATTGCCGATTGCACTAATCGCTTAGTTCTTTTGACAAATTGCCCACTAACACAGCATTTTATATAACACCCACTAAATGAAACGAACTCTCCACTTTTTAAACATTGAACATTTATGCTCAGTAAAGGGGACGATTTAGATATATCGATGACAGCGTCCATTGACTTTTAAAGAGAGCCACGAAGTGGCCACTAAAAAATCACCTATAATTCATTTCAACAGCGGTTGTTATAAAGAACCACCAAGTTTTCTGTGCGTCGGTCATTAAACTGGCTACTATAGCTTTTTGGTGCCGCCAACTACACAGAACCACCTAGTAATTTCGACATTAGCGCTCACTGTTGAACATGTAGGAATGTGAATGTTGTGGGTACCCACTACCCGCAAATATACCCGCTATTCCCGGATACCCGCACCCCGCGAACTTAACATTTGAACCCATAGCCGGCTAGCCCACAGGTACCAGCGGGTAGCCGTACTCACGCGCAGCTCTGATATGGGGAAGTCGAAGCGAATTCCCGTGCAGACCAGCCTATGCGCAGTGTAATAAATCAAGAAACGTGTGCTCCACAAACCTAACTTTCTCTGGCCGCGAGAGCTACGTAGTGAGCAGCGAGGAGTTTGATCTATTGCTCACTAGCATCCTTCAGTTTTATTTCGACCATTGTTGTTTGAGTTGGGAATCAATGTGTACTCATCACTCGCCCTCCGTAAACTAAGAGTTAAGCAGTCTCTCTGGCCTGATTTACATATGTATTTCTAGCGCGAGAGTTCAAACATTTGTGGTGTGTGTAAATCAAAAAGACTTTGTAACGTATTTGTTAAAGCAGGTTTTCAATTTTGCATGAATTTTCAGACACATACTACAACAACAACAACAAAAGGGTTTATTATACAAGAAGGAAAAAGCGACATCAAGTATAATAAACAATTACGCCAGTAAGGGAGCAAAACCGCTTACAACTAGCAAAAAAAGAGAAATAACCGTTAAATTGAATTAAAGGTTACGGTCAAACTAGAGAAAATTGTCAAGATCAACTTTTGATAGGAGGTGTTTAAACAATTTTGCATTTTGAGCTTGAATTAAAGGTGCGTTTTCAACCATTTCAGGAAGATTGTTCTATACATGGATAGCTCTGTAGCTAAAGCTGTGTCGTAAATAATTTGGACGAAATTTCGGAAGTAATAGCTTTCTAGAGTGGCCTCTAGTAGAGGTGTTAGTTGATAGCGTAAAAAGGTTTTTGCTTGTATCAGTTTCGCCATTTATGCATTTGAGCAACATGATCAGATCGTTACGTAAGCGCCTAGGTAAGGGTTCTAGTTTTAGCTCTAGAAGTCCTTGTACGAACGATCGTCCAATTTTAATCGATTAAAAAGTCGACGAGTGAAATAGCGCTGTACTCGTTCAATATTATCTGTATTTGTGAGATAACTGGGAGACCAAACTGGTGAGACATATTCTAGTATGGGCCTAACATGGACTATATATAGGATTTTACTAGTACGTTGATATTGTTTGTTAAGAATCAACGAAAAAGTATATGAATTGTTTTGTATGCTTTTGATGTAATTGCGTTGATATGAGTTGTGGGTTTGAGGTCTTTATTTAAATTAAGTCCCAAGTCTTTACACTGGTCCACCATTGTTAAATTAGTATCATGTATGTTGTATTGGAAACTGGGATTGTGTTTTCCCAAGTGTAAGACGTTATATTTTGGAAGTGATATAGAGAGTTGCTACTTGGCGGCCCACAAGTGAATTTTCTGTAAAGAGTGCTGTAAGAAATCGTGACCAATTTGGGCAATACCGGGACAAATGTTTACATAAAGTTTAACGTCGTCAGCAAATATTTTAACAGATATATTACACATATCATATAATATATCATTGATAAACATTAAAAATAAAGTAGGGCCGAGTACACTACCCTGTGGAACTCCAGAACTTTGTTTATAGTATTCAGAGAATTCGCTATAAACCTTTACTCTAAACTTTCGATTTGATAAGTACGATTGAATCCAGGAGGATAGATGCCCTGTAACACCAAAGCATGCCAGTTTATGAATCAGTTTTTCATGAGATACCGTATCGAAAGGTTTGGCAAAGTCAATAAAAACAACGTCTATAGAGTTACCAGAGTCGAGAGAAAGCGCCCATTCTTGGGTGCATTCCAGTAGTTGCGTGCATGTAGATCGCTTTGCAACAAATCCATGTTGGTGTTCAGACAAAAGGCCGTTATGAGTCAGATGCTAAATTAGTACGTCATTTATAATCATTTCTATGACTTTGGCACAGTTAGGGAGAAGAGAGTTAGGGCGGTAATTTAGAGGGTTTGCAGAACAACCCTTTTTATACACGGCTGTGACATCTGCACATTTCCAGTCTTCCGACAATATGCCGGTTATGAACGATTGTTCGAACATATGAGCAAGAGGTACACGTATCTCGTTTTTGAGTTCACGAAGAAACAGTTGTGAAAAGCCATCAGGGGAATGACTGTTTTTGTTTTCAACCTTTGTAGGGACATATAATCTGAATACGGTGTAAAAGAAATCCACGATAAATTAGGTATTCCTACACATGGTATACAATGGGGTAACAAACCGTCATCATTAACAAACACATTGCAAGACGTGTTAGCCAGTAGGTTGGCTTTATCTTTATCTCCGTTGAAAATATTACCCTCATCAGTTTTCAAGCTAGATATACCAGCTTGTGCATAACAGCGGTTATTGACATATTTTAACAGCTTCTTAGGGTCACCTGTGTTAAGGATTTTATGTTCGCGACTCATGTTAAAAGAAAGTAGAGCTTTAGAGCATTTCTTACTAAGATCATTGAAGATTGTATAGTCATGCGTAATCTTAGCGCGTTTCCACGATTTGTGCTTTTTAGATAGCAATTGTTTTAGGTGCCGTGGATACTTACGTTTTGTACAGGGCTGTTGTATTTTTGGAACGTACCATTCGCAGCACATATTAAGAACATCCTTAAAATAGTCCCATTTATCTTGAACAGTAAACAAGCTTAGAAGATAAGTATCCCACACTATTTTACGAAGATATGCACGCATGGCTTCAAAATTTGCCCTGGTAAAGTCGTATCTGACTGTTGTATGTATAGGAATATCTACTTTGCATGTGAGGCCGAATGTGATAGAGAAATGATCTGAAGTAGAAAAAGGTTCATCATATTCAACACTAGTTACATTCAGTGCTGATGTTGTGAACACTAAGTCTAAAAAGTTATTGGCTCTAGTCGGAAACTCTACGAGTAGAGTTAAACCGCGTTCAGTGATCCCATCAAAAAATTGCAAATCTTCACATTTATTCGGACATGTACCGTTTAACCAGTCTATTTCCGGAAAGTTAAAGTCGCCAACTATTGTAAAGGGCCAACTAACATCTCAGGCATTTCTTATACATTTAACGAGTTCATTAGAATAAACATATCCCGAGCTGGGTGGCCGATAAATGCAAACAATGCGATGCTTTGATGGAACTAGTAAATCAGCAGATACTATTTCAATGTCTTCATCAGAATCGCACTGTTGTGTAACGTGCTTAATGTTTTAGATATAAAGATAGCAACACCACCTCCTCGCCTTCCGGCTCGATCTTTTCTGACAACATTAAAGTCTGATGGTACCAATAACGGATCCGGAATTTCGGGAATTAACCATGTCTCTGTAACAGCAATTATGTCATGTTGTTCAGATTCAATCAAGGCGTATAAGTCGTGTGACTTATTGACTAAGCTGCGAGCATTGAAATATTTTCCGTTTATAAGCTGGTTAGTGGTGTAAGCTTTTTGTTTTGCTCCCTTACAAAAACAGCAATATATACCTGCAATTTTGACTCAAAATTGGTAGTTTTTGCTGTGTTACTCAGTTTCTAAAAAGGCCTTCGGATAGATATCATGTCTGCAGTTACAGTAGCACAGTTCCCCTGTACTGTGAGAATTTTTATAACCATCGCTTTACCGGTTATCATATTATAGGTGGAAACAACAATATTCGACGTGATTTTGATTTAAAAGTGTACTTTGTTTTATCCTATCTCTTGGAAAGAGATACATACAGAGCAATACTTCTACCACTATGTTCCGATGGTTAACTGCAATCAATGGTAACAAAATTATGTATATCCTCGCCTGTCCGCCCCCATGCCATAGCCCATAGCCGTTGTTGTAACAAAACTTTGGTTTAGCCCGGAAACCAAGTAACATCATAATCGGTAACCTAGCAACATGGTAATCTATGTTTAGCGCAAAACTTTATTATTATTAGTTTCTAATTTAGCACCTTTTATGGTGTTTCTTGCTCGAAGTAGTTTCTGTCACAGTATGTCAATGATTCCAAGGTGGCGATTACCCATGCCTACACCTTAGAACTACATTTGAATGTTTCCATCTTTGAGTTCAGGAACTAGATGGGCCATAACTACTTTTGCCGAATTAATGTTTGGTATTACCTAGGGTACATCCAACTGTAACAAAATATATCTTATCTGCAAATTTTTATAAATGTTTGCATGAAATAGAATATACCAGTGATGTTTACTATATAAATCTTCAAATAAATTACGATCAACAAAGTACAAACCATACAGTAAATCATCAACTTCTTCGTGCAAAATTAGGTGTAACTAGTTATATATTTGGTATATGCAATTTCACACAAAACATGTGTAAATTATCATACATATGCTGTATATATTTTCGTACAAAACTATGTGTAACAATTCACACAATTCTTATGTATGTGTAAACTCATACAAAGCATATATAAATAATCTTACATATTTTGTGTAACCGTTCGTACATGTTATGTGTACTAGGTCATACACTTGCTGTACACTATTTTACAACTTGTGTTGATATGGTCATACATTAATGCTACAAATAGGTAAACAATTGATGCAAGATTTGTTCGTACATATGTAATTTTCACCACAAAATGTAGCAAATAAATGTCTCACGACAAACGTTTGAAATTCCCATTAAAAACATTTTAACAGAAATTTCTGCGGTTAAAACTATTCCCTTGCTGCAATAGGAAGATTCAATTAAACAATGTCAAATTCAAACAAACACTAAAGGATTCTACAAAACGCATTAAAATCAATATATCTTACAGCTTTCTAAATCTAACACACACTCTTGTGAGTCGAAAGGAAATCTAGTTAAATCCATCGGACATGACGACGTTATTGTAAGCCTAAAATAAGTGTTGACAATAAAATTATACCAATTCCAAAGTTGTACGCTAATCATTAGTACGTAATAGTACAACCACTTAACCCATAACTGATTCCTTTAATTATAACTTGAAACGACCTAATTTTATAATCCGAATCAATTTTCAAAATGATCATCCTATAAATTTATTCAAAATTGTTCGCTGAAATATCAATTCACGTGTCCCGTTCTGTTTTCAAAATGGTTACGACACCACAAGTGCCGCTGTAATTAACTTTTGCATTAATACACACGAGATGCGGCATTAGAAACTAGATGCTTAACTGAAAACGTTCGATTCATTAACGCAACTTTAGATATATATCGATGTGGTTGCTAGCATAAGATAAAAATGCGAGACTAAATACATAAAATAGTTTACAATCGTCTATTATATACTTTAAAAATTTGAACACATTTGGTCCAGATTTCTGTTGCAACCATTCTGGGATTGAGGTAAGAGAAAAATGGCTTAAAAGTGTGCGTAGTAGTCTTTCACAATCACGTAAGGAACGTAAAATCAGATGTGTTTTTATGATCCGTATAGGGGTTTAGAGCAAAACAGTAGGTCGACAAATACCAAATATGGATTATAAATCTGTTTCCAGCTGTAGGTGGCTGCTGAAATATTGTTACTGATATAGGCGTTTCGATTAAGATCACATATAAGTAACTAGAAAGTTGTGGCCTTATTAGTCTTTTAATTTTAAACAGTGGCGTAACCAAAGGGGGCGATCTTTACTTCAATGCCTTACATCACTGTGAAGAAAACTATAATATGATAGTTTCCGTAGCTATAAAGGTATTTCGGAAAATTTTAGCCTAATAAGTCACATTATTACTCAGCAACAGAGAAAACCTCCAAATTAAGTGGTGATTTGGACCCCAGAACAAAAATTTCGAATCTCTTACTAGTGAAACTAAGTATAAGAGTGGTACTACAGAAAATGCATTTCAATTAAAGATGGAGACTGCTAAAATTTAACAAGTCAATTCATTAACAACCATTTGTAAATAATGATAACAAAATTATGGCTGATTTTGGTCGACCGCTGCTTGCAAATGACCACACATATCTATACCAGTGCTTATATGTATATATATATATATATATATATAGATATATATATATGCATGGATACGAGTACCCTTAAACCTTTAACTACTTTTGAAATAAAAACTTTGCTATATTTACCAATCCGAACCTGAATCTAAAGCGCTGTAACAAAATTTTATGAACTACAGCTTAACGTAAATTTCCCAAGAAATAGCTACATAATCATTGTTACTAATTTTAGAAACGCCTAATTCGTCAATTATCTTGATTATCCATTTTACACACCTTATGAAAAACCCTATTTGGAGCAGTACGTGCTATATGTAAAAATATCGGTCGGCGAATGCTCAACTACCGAGAATATCGGTCCAAACGAAAACAAAAGACGAAAAGATTGTTAGAACCCAATAGCTATATTAATCAAAACCGCCGTGTGTACGGAGATAGCGGAGATAATACGCTTATAAATAATGGTAATAGCAAAACAATAGTTCAACCGTCAGCAACAAGCATTGGCCTCAAGCATTAGTCGAAAGTAGAAAACGCGTAAGTGGAAGATTGAATCTTTCCTACAAAATATTATTACGCTATAAATTATTTTTTCCGTAAGTCCTAAATACGAAAATAAAGTATTTTTCTCCGGATTTTTTTGTGCATTTGTGCCAAGTGTAGTTGGGAATAAGTAAGGATTTCCAGATCACGGCTATAACAATACACGACAACACATGGGCAGTGTACGGTTTTGGGTATTAGAAATTCCAGAAACAAACTTTTTCTAGGAATTAATTAACATTATAAGTACAAATACTCATTTGACGACGCAGTGGGTCAAACAGCGATGAACTTGTATTTTACGCCACAACTTTAAGATACTCGGCTAGAATTTTGCCATATATACATATACATTGCATACATAACTGAAATAATTATCTAGCTGCTCAAACGATTGCTGATCTATATCATCATCGTCATCGCAGTAAAATATTTTCCCCTCAGAAATAGTACAAATTCTACAAGCAGATTACCGCTACCGGTACCGGCATTAGGACCGTTACCTTCAACCACAAGGACCAGTGCCCCATGGGGCCCCTCACATCAGTTGTGAATACGTGAATTGGATCAAACGCCATGAACGTTTTAAAACCTATCAATCTGTAATAGCTACAGATTCTCCAGAATCTTTAGCACTTGACAAATGAAACGAAAATTTTGAAACAATTCACTGCCTTAAATCATTTTTGGAAATTTTATTAGTTACAATCCACAAATCATTTTAATGCTGTACGATTTTGTTGCTATTAGTGCAAAATCGGATTACGAATTACAATTTATAGAGATCAGTTTTGGCCTAAAGGGTTATAGACTATTTGGCTTAAGCTATTCTTTAGCGATAAACTCTTCAAAAACCTACCTTTGACTGCTATATATTTCACCGGTCGGCGTTATTCGAACGAATGAGTTGTGGGTTGTTGCTTCATGAAAGGCAGACTCTTTTTCGTTCGGAAAATACGTATCGGGTCGCCATATCCTGTTCAAAAATTCAATGCCGAGGGTTAAATTACGTGGCGGTTGTGAATGATTGTATTCGTCGACAAATTGAAGACGTTTATCGGTCCAAGTTTGACGGATAAAAATATCAACGGTAAATTGCTGGAAAACTTATTAAAAATTCAAAATACTTAAAAATTTATAAAAAAAAATGTAATTATATATCATTAAAGTAGTTTCTATAACCGTGCCATTGTTATACTCTTACCGTTGCTGCTGGATCATCAATTCGGTTGAGTTTTATACGGCTACAGAGTACGGACATAAAATGCTGTCGTTGTAAAAGCCGAATGAAAAACATGGAAATCACACATGTTAATTGCTCAAACGTTACAAATGATAACTGTTTGATTATAAAGAATGTAAATCTCGCTATAATTAAATATGCTTTCATTGTGTTGTGCAAATTTAAAACAATTTCATGCGAGATTTCACACTATTTTGCTGGGTATGCTCGAGCACCTAGATTTAGAATGCATTAATTTACTTTAAATAAACGCAAGACAAGTTAAATGGTGTTAAAGACAAATTGCAGTCATCAGTTTTTAATCGCATAAGTAAAGAGATATATAGAAAATTTTGAAGGCACTTTAGCTTAAAAACGGTATTGGAAAGCACTGAAATATGAAGGAGAATAGAATAGGGGACATTTACGTTTGTCGGAATAGTACGGAGGTCGAATTATCAATAACCACTATACCAGCCTAAATTGGGCTGAAGTTGTTGCCGAATATTCTAAATTATTCCAAGATTTGACAATAATAAAGGTTAACAATCTAGACACGCAACCAAACTTCTATTATAAGGGAGGCAAGCCAAATTCAGAGTGATATATCCAATTTGATGGGAAGAAAAGGTTTTTTTATGTTCATAAAATGTTCCACTATATGAAATTTGCATAGCATTTACAAAAATCAAACATCTTGAATGATATCGCATATTAAGACAACTGATAAGCGGGGAAAATGTTCAATTCAATTTTTCGCTCACAAAGCCCCGTGGGCTACCTGCCTGTAGCAAACTCTAAAAAGCCAAAGTAATTTTCTCGCGTCTTTGACACAGCAAATACTATGGAAGCAAATAAATATTATGAAATATTTTATAACTATAATTAAAGTTTAACATGAATCACAATGTGCATTTCCGTCCTAAAGGACAACTATTTGAAAATGTTTCTATCTGATATCATACAATATCTGTAAAACAGGCTAAATTGCAGAAAATTCCACGAATCAATACATGGAACCAATGACATTTTGGATAAACTCACCATATCGGCTTCCGATACACCACTAATTGATAGAACATGAGCTGAGACAGTGACAGTTACCGGCTCTCCTAAAATATATTAATTTCACATTTTAATTTTTAGAACATGGACTTAGAGAAAACTTATATTTACTGTGTTAATAGTTATCAAAAGTCGATAACTACTACTGCAGTGTCTTCTGTATCTGTTTTTGGCTAGAATTGGTTACTTTCTGCGAGACACAAACGAAAACTGCTTCACAATAAATTCTGGCAACAATATTTATGTAAAATTTCCATTTAGATTAATCTTCTTTATTTCTTTGGAAACATAGATCGTCCATTTTTGTTCCGTATGCCAAGGCTAGCGAGAAAATATGAGTTAATTAATGCACATTTAACAGGATAGCAATAGTATGAACAGGATAGTTTCAGAACTTCCACCTAGTGATTATTCCTTCAGTGCAACTACTTGCCGTTTTATATCATGAAAAGATGTGCCAAGCCGATTGAAATAGTTTTCGAACAATTTAACACTAAGAATTATAGTAGACACCAACATCAGAAGTCATGGGAACACTAACGAAGACCACAAAGTATACGATGATTCTATTTTTGATCGTTTGATATCGAATAGGGTTGTAGAAATGTTAAAGAAAAACTATTTAGCCTGTGCACCAATTCGATGGCTTAGACAATAACGTTATGGTTCGTTAGGCTTTGAAGTGTTAAGCCTAAGTTCAGGGTTTGAAAACGTACCAGATGTTGCGTTATATGATAAGAAAGAAAAGCAGCATTTCCAAAATCTCAACATTTGATGCACTAAGTGATTAAGTTAAGATACGAGCAGTTCAACCTTACAGTTACTTTATTGCTTACATAACACTCACACAACTAATTTTTAATGCACGTTATATACAGGATATACAAATGTTTGTTATCGCATCTAAGCTATATATACGTGGGATGTCATTGCAACTGTGTGTGTGATGCAGAGAGCCCAATCGAGTCGGTTTACTTTCGGGTAGGGTCGGCTTGAAAATTAACTGGTTTGGTCTCAGTAGTATTTGGTTTATGGTAACCGCATAGATTAATAATCTGTATCACGTACGTTAAAAGATCAGATACTCGAAACAGCACCTATGAACAAGGCATTATCGATGCGGTTCACGTCCTCATAGTGCAACATGGGCTGTGTTCAGTAAAATAGTATCAGGAAAGCCACACGCTGTCTAGAAAGAAGTCATAATTCCAATTCACTAATAGTCAGTTATCGGAACAGGTCGCCTTATAGTCTCGTCGAATCGGGTTGACATTTTTCATCCCGATGCGGTATTTAGTGTGATGACCTTACAAATATATCTGTGTGTACTGTCATTGCAAATAACTGTGCGTGATGTGACTGTCAATATTTTGTCTAACGTCAGATTGCAATTATGTGTGTGACGCTATTGCAAATATATGATTTGCTGACATGGCAAATACATACGCTATATCATTATACATATTACCTCCAAAGTTAGGTCGAAAATTCTTGTCATAGTTATCGAGCAGTTGCTTCAGTTTGTTTGACAAGAAGCCAGAGAGATCATTGCTAAAAATACGAAAAATTAAGAAGCTCAAATCATTTTCATGCATATCACATTTTCATTACGTTTTTGCAGAACAACTAAGCTGGCTTTTTCTATAATATACTAAAGAAATATTTTAAGCATCTTACAAGTGAAGACCTTCATATATCAAGAAAGATTCAGCTGTAGTCGGCTCTAACAGAAGAATAAACCCTAACGGCTAGGGGCTGAACACTAGCATCAATTTTATAACCATTATATAAAGGGTTCCACTAGATTTATTTACATAAACTAAAGTTCAGTTTTGTGCTGTACTATTTGAGTTGTATTGGGTGGGAATAAGTTTATACAAATGAAATTTTACAAATTGCTTAAATTTTATTTTTTATACAAATTTTACAATTTTACAGTTTTGACAAATCACGATTTCACTGCAACAGGTATGATACAAACATATATAATTCCAGTCAAAACGTTTAATTGTGAGCATGAACTATAAACTAGAACGCCGTACTGAGTTGTTTGAAACTCAAACTCACACTGCATATAACGTAAGTTTATATCGTACTAAAATCGTTCCATCCTTCTATGGCGAATCAATTTCGTTAATTATTGTGATGTACCTTATTTTACACAGTGATAAATTTTGAAAGAAAATTGCAAAGTGCCTTACCTGGCATTCGAAGTTTGCTTCGTCACTGATATATTGTTTGCATCACGTAATCGTTCTATAGCAAATGTAGTGGATCCAAAACAATATACGACCAACGCAAACCTGAAAACAAATACACACTAGATTACCAGTATACTTGCACTCGTTCGTATAATAGAGCTATAACATTTAGTAAAATTACAAAGTGGGAATGACATGCTCATTGTTGTATTATCTGTGTTAAGTAATTGTAAGACAGCAAATGCAGTTGATCCAAAACAATATATAATGTACAACACGCTGTATTTCCAAGATACCTGTTCCTATTTGGATAATCCACCTATAAAGAGACAGCAACCAGAGCTGTTTGGTGAAAAACGTAGTTTTGACAAATTTGAGGAAAAAAGAATCAAGTTTACTCTGCAAATCAAACAGGTATTTGATTTCTTGAAACGTGCAATATATAATAGAAGCGATAGGGGCATGACGATATTAAAACAGATATAGATAATTTGTAAGCATACACTCACCGAAACGGGGTAGGAAAAATTTATATATGTGAAGTTTATTTAAAATAAACACACATTATAAGCATGTCGTAATTGCTGTCATCCATCTATGCTTGGTCTTTTATTTAGTAAGCAGCATTGAAGCTATACAAAGTTTCAAATTTTCAAAAACATCTTTCCAATACGTTTGCGCTACAGTCCACTTTAAGACCGATCACCTTAATGAGTTAAGTCGAATGAAAATCAATAGTGTTATCGTCAAAATCACTACCTTAGAGCTGAGCTGGCCACAGAAAATACTACTTCATCTTAAAGACAAAAGTGAGTCTAAATTTTCAGACCCGTCTCAGCCTCTTCATGAGCACGCCCGAATGCCGTTCTGGTATTAATAAAATTTGCGCAGGCCCGGTCTAGCTGGAAAAGCCTTAAGTAGCTGCGGTCAATAGTAAACGACATCTTGCATTCGCAAGTTTTTGAAACTTTAGTTAGGATTCTATTCAAAAATCAATATTTTTTGGAAGATTTTTAGTTCAATTATTTTTCAAGCAAATTTTTAATGATTTTTCAACTAATTTCTACAAGTTTGTCTAATATAGAGCTTCGTAACTAACTTATTATGTAGATCTGGTACTTAATGCAGCGCTGAACCGTTGAAATTAGGATGATTTATAATTTTATAATGTTCCGGTGCAACTTCGATTCATAGTACTGCGCTTTATATTTTGTCAGAAATTTACTTACTTTTTCTTTACAAACTTGACAATTTTGTGGTTAGAAACACTGGCTATGTTTCTTCAGGTTTTGTAGTAACCCATGTTTAACTTTGATATTCCTGTTTCACATTCGTACTAGTGCAAATGGCAGCAAAATTGCTATATACTGATTTAATTCAGAACCATTGGGTTAGTTAAATTACTTCTTAAATTGCTGTGACATGAACTCAGTATTTTTCTATATACTTTCATATTTTCACTTTTAAAATTTTAACCTAAATTATATATATAAATTAGGTATATATATGATATGTACTTGAATATATATATACATATATATGTACATATATATACGTATATATCTATATATTCACGTGGCCACGCAGTTGTGGAGACCTCAATCCTTATAACTCGTCGCTACTCTTCTATGTTCGCTGTACTTGGTTCGATATGCGACATCGGGTATTGTTGCCATTGACGTAGCCGCACGTATCGAAAATGTTGTTGACAATCGTTGACTGTTTGATGTTGCCAGGTCTCGTTTGATCTTCCACGCGGTCGGACCCAGTCGTCCGGCGGCGTTGCTTTGGCCAGTACTTTCGGGATCCTATCATCGGGACCCTCAGAACATGGCCGATCAACCCCAAACGTTCCGTCCTCAGCAGAGTCGACACCTCGGTTTCGTAACCAGCTCTTCGACGAATAACATCATTCTTGATGTGATCGAACATTGTCAGGCGTCGACAGAAGTTCTCGCACGTGTTGATTTGCTGCTAAGTTGCTAATTTCGCTGTCCACGGTCCGCAGGCGTACAGCAGAATCGTTCGAAAGGCCGCATTATATATCTGAATTTTCGTGGGAACGTACACGTCTTCCGAATTCCACACATGCCGTAGGCCCGCAAAGGCTGATTTAACACGGTTTATGCGGTTTTTAATCTCGATGTCGCAAGCCCCTGATCCCGTAAAGTGCTGCACAGGTAACAGAATTGTTCGACGGGTTCCAGCATAGAACCGTTCAGGACGATGTTTTGATGTATCTCGATGCAGCAGGTAATTATCTTGGTCTTCTGCGACCTGATACCAGGCCAATACGCTTTACGACTGTGTCGCCTCGAGGAGCACCTCTTGTGGTTCGCTGGCTGACGATGCAGCTATGGCTATGTCGTCGGCATAAACGGCATATATATATACGTATATACATGTATAAGTTCCGTTATAATTCAGGTATTTATTCGTTCCTTAAGTTTTGAACAAAACATGAAATAGAGCCTTCCCATAAATTATCCATTTCTTTGTAAAAATACCCCTGGTGAGTGTCCGCAAACGGATTAACGCGTCAACGTTTCAGGAACCATAGGCTCTGATTAGTGTCCGTGTTGCTAGGAGAATTCGCCCAACTCATGTTGGAGTCCACTATGAGTTAGATGAAGGCACTGCTCAACCTCTAGCTGATTTCTGTCCAATTAGGACTATTATGAATACGCTCCATTAGGACATCACCTACCTACCTATTTTATCATTCTATTATCTCCTAGGCGGTCTGTAAGTGTTATTTTAGCCAACAAATTCATTTTCGAATAAATAGTATATTGTTGTCCAGAAATTTAAGCTCTAACGACAATTTATTTCAATCATTTACGTTTTCGACATATTTGTATTTTCAAACTGAAATGCACATACAGGAATTAGTCCGTCGTGTGTATCGTACCAGCTGGAAAAATCTGAGTTATCAGCTGCCATTTTCTCTATTGCATTGCTATATGTACATATTCACAGTGCCGCTCAAATAAATTGAGAATGAAATTTCAAACTCAAATTATTTTAAGTTCAAACTAGAACTTTAATGAAAAATTTCACTTGTAAATTGGTTAAAAATTCTTATGGAAAAATTAAAACTTTCTTGAAATTTTAAATAAATTTTGGTTAAAGTTTTTATTAATCTTATATTTCCCTGCGTCCTAAACGCTGATGGGTCATACAAGCCACTGACTTACTTGACAAAACGGAAATGATGAATACTGATCGCTTTGGGAGGAAGGTCTCTCTGTGGGAAAGCATGGCTCGTTAAAATTCATTCAAAACTATCTAAACTTAATTTGATAAAATATATCAAGTTAAATTACAAATTTCTGAAATATTTTATCAGATGAAGTTTAGATAATTTCGAATGAATTTTTATCGAGCCACCCCTTCCCATAGAGAGACCTTCCCCCCAAAACGGACCAGTATTCATCATTTCCCTGCGTCCAAAACGCTGATAGGCCCTATACGCCACTGACTTATTTGACAGAAGTCACTTTTGCATTAAGTTTTATGCAAAATGACAAGACCGGGTGGTTGGTGGGGTTACCTAAAGTTCATCTACACATAAAACTGTAACCTAAAATGGTGTTATTATTTTATCACGTCTCGGAGCTCACAATGGCCTGAGTTCATGTAGAACTGTTAGGAACTTGCCCTAAATGTCGATTTGCTTTCGAATCATTTTAGATATCCCTAAATAGTTTTTAAATTCCATTTCAAAATCAAATTTCTCCAAGCTGTTTAAAATATTTAAATTTCGAGATTGAAACGAAATTTTAAACTTTAGAAACTAAACCATTTTTGAAGTAATCGCTTCTTACATGCTTACTTAGTTTTCTAGGACTTAGACTTTTAATTTATGGAACTTTTAGCTCTTTTATTTAGCTTAGGCCTAACCTATCCTTTGCTATCTGAGTCAGTCGCCACAGTTACCAGAAATGCCTGTGCTACGGATATACTTTTGGCTCTTATCAATCAAGGTTTATCAAAGCTATTTGAAAGCTTACAGGGCAACAATATAACTGGTTATAAGAAATACTCAATATATCTGTGGCTACACGCTTGTTATTCTATCGCACCGCTTGTACATAGAAACTACCTACGGGATTGAACTCTCAACCTTTAGCCTCACCCTCTTTTAGTTTAGAATAACTAGGACATATTCTTGCGTTGCCAATACCTAACTTATGATTATTTCTTTTTAAATTCAACACTATTGTTTAGATCTATTCTTAACCTTATTAGGTTAAGGTTCCTTATGTTAGTTGCCACATTTACGTGCGTG
Organism: Trileptium ribeirensis; assembly: GCA_030248225.1. Taxonomy (NCBI): domain Eukaryota; kingdom Metazoa; phylum Nematoda; class Enoplea; order Enoplida; family Thoracostomopsidae; genus Trileptium; species Trileptium ribeirensis. Next base: position 64,558 of record JASANE010003768.1, read on the forward strand.
ACTGCATTTGCATCGTTTTCATCAAACACTAGGAGCCAGCAGCGTGAAACATGACGCTTCAAATTATGTTTTTTTACAAGTTGTAATTTATAAATTTGAAACCGTTTTGTTATTGGGTGATGAAATACAGATACTACGGTTCCAATATGGCTCCTGTGTTGCCACTGATTCATTGTCATTGTGTTATTGCAGTTGCTACGTCAACGCTAGCTGCGATGGTAACTAGCTAGTATGTATATCTTCACTATGGTCATGTCAACATTTCAGGCCGGATTTCAGGCCCGGGCTTTTTTTCAGAATCGCCGACAAGGACTAAAATTATTATCCCAGGCCTGATGCCGAGCCAGTCAAAATGAAACTGAAACAGGAACAGCCCGCCTCGGACTTCGGGCCTATTTTCTCACCCCAATTTCTTCAACAGCCAAATTATTTATTAATTCAGCATGCTGTTACAGTGACAGCGACATCTCGGTCGTGATAAAATATTCTTTCTAATATTTCAAAAGTTTCAAACAGTGGGTTCCGGTGGTTCTCAAGTTATCCTAACATTACTAATAATTTTAGCAATATAATTTCAACACTTTCAGTTACGGCGACTCACAGTTTAAAATCTATTTGAACATTAGGACCGATCCATGGCGTCTACAACGATATTTAGCAGATTTTTCGATGTTAACTATCAATATGCATATCACAACGTTTAGTCTAACTCATTATATTAGAAACATGACATTTGCTCGGAAATGAAACAAAAATCGAAAACCATTCTAATGCCATCCCTGCCTACGTTAAACGCAGTTAAGTTGCGGATTTTTTTTCCGTTATCCCCTATCCCGAATTTGGTCAGTTTTAAGGATACAGAGCTGATTTTGCATTCGATCGTTTCAGCTCGATGAGGCTGTTCTGAAAATACTCATCTTATCCACATCCCTGCAAATTTTTGTTTTCGATTTTTTGAAATCCCAATGGTCTCCCCTGGGGAACCCAAAAAATTTTTTCTTCGGAATATGGTTATTTAGGGCATCGTTCGGCTCGGCTTGATGAGATATTTCCATTGGTGTGTATTTTATTGAAATTTACAACACCGTTACAAAGTTATAAGGGTCCAAGTAACCCTGAGGAGCGAAAATACAATGCAGGCCTTGCTGTTCCCGATATACTAAACCTAAGCCTTAGTGTTAGCCTAATCTAAGGCACTTATATGTGTCATACGCTAAGCCAAACCTAAGTCGGGGGGTTGCAACCCCCGAACCCTCGCTCTAAGATGGTCTTTTCCTAATACTATAACGTACCGACCCTCGTGTTACTTGGGCGCTTATAAATTTATAGCAGTGATTTTGATTTCAATAAACCACTCACCAGTAGATTTCTCTCATCAAGCCGAATCGGACGGTACCCAACATGACCATATTGTGAATAAAAAATTTTTGGGTTCGCCAGGAAGAGGGCGCTTGGCACTTCAAAAAACAGAAAATAAAATTTCACGGGTGAAATGAGTATTTTTTGAATAGGTAAAATGTTTTAATGGGTAAAAAAATTTCAATGGGTAAAATGAGTATTTTTGAACCACCTTATCGCGAGGTAAATCGTGTGATACGAAATTCAGCTCTGTATCTTCAAAATTGACCAAATTCGGGCTGAGGGATAACGGAAAATACCTAAGTTCCTGATAGCGGCAGACTTCACGCCGTATAGACACAAAATAAAAAGTTACGATAGTCAGCTCATGTTGGACGGCTAAACCAAAGCCTTGCCAGCGAACAACGACCTATTTGATCTGTTAGAAAGCGCTTGGGCAATATTTTTATATAAGTGCTACAATTATACGAGCAATTTGCTCCCATTAAAAGAATTATTCCACTGTTTTTCCTGAAGATCAGATGTACGAATTTTATCAATTTCTACTCCATTATCGATATTTATAATTTTTGTTAAAATTGTCTTTTTTGCCATTTCGATGCTTGTCAATTAGGCTCGGTTGTCATAATTCAGGGCTGATGCCAATGGTGACCAATAGGTTACTATTATAGAATAAACGATTGATTATTGATAAATCATCACTAAGCTCTCAAACTGTGTTGAAAACACATACACAGCACAACGTCTACAGCAAAAAAGTATAATTAAAACTAACCGAAACACCATATTTTTCCTTTCTTCCTTTACCAACCAAGAACACTATTTACAGACATACGTTTCGCTGTAATTTTCACATTCAATTGTAAATTATTATTATTTCAAATGTAGATGATTAAAGAAACAGCCTGTTAGATGTAAAAAATAAAAATTTGAGCTTTCACAAAATATAAATGCATGAAAAACAAATAAAATAAATATTTCGACTTGTATACTTTGACACAGTATTTAAATTTATATGTAGTAAATTATATTTTTATGACAAAGTTAAATTTAATTTGCAACACCGTGTAGTATTTATGAAATAAACATGTAAAATAAAGCCAAGTATATATATGAAAATGAAAAAAAAAAATGAAAATTCCTTATGCGTATAGGGAGGCTGTACCGATCTCCATTTTCCAAACATTTTGATACTATGAGGTCTAGTGAAGAGTAGCTGCAGCTAAAATAAGCGCAAGAGCACCCGGTAATTTTTGCTCCTATACTACTTAATTTACCGACTCCGGATGTATACAAGGATGAGTTATCTCGGCTTGAATTCGATTACCCAACATTTCGGTCGAAAGACCTACGCTCTGCCAACTGTGGTACTGGGTAAAACATATAAATAAATGTATATTAACTGATTCCCCTGCGGTTAAAAGTTGTGTATATCTTAATCGTATATATCTATTCAAGTATTTTATTTACATATACATATGCAACTGTGGATCTCCAACGCAATAAACACAAACTATAAGTCTTTTGTGAAAATGTAAAAAAACGACGCGTATGTCTACCAATAATGGTCACGTACCCGTGTGCGATAATGCATTTCAAATACATATCATCCAATAATAAGTTTCCCGTATTTCATGCCTTCACCGCACTGCCACGTTATATATAGCACAATGCGAAATGACAAATAGGCAATCACATGGAATAGGCATTATGCAGAGGACGAAGGTTACAATGATTTCGGCTCAGTAGGTTCATTCTTGGGCTAAGAACAAAAAAACGGTCTTTCCTACAATACCCCAGTCCGAAATTGGCCAGTTTTCAAGATAGAGTTGAAATTTTGGTATTTGACTCAGTTCGACGAGTTGGTTCAGAAAATATCCATTCCGGTAATTTTTATAACAAAAAATTTTAAATTTTTTAGTTTTGAATGGGCACCGTCAGGTGGCCAAAATTTTCGCAAAAAATCTTTTTCTCGATATGTGTTGACTTTTGGCATTGGCGATCTGAGTTGAATGGAAGTAAAATCAGCGCAATCGGTTCGCGGGTTAACGACTTAGGCTTAAGATTTCACATAAATAACATTAACTCTTTAACCCGTGAACCGATTACTCGATTTTAAGAAGGTTAAAGCGGTTCAAATGGCATATAAAATTATACATTTACATTGAAAATTTTTTTGTGAAAATTTTGGGTACAAAGGAGTACATACCATCGGTAACCCAAAAAATTGACAAAAAACTTCATAAATATGAACGAGCCTATATTCTGGCTCATCTCGTCGTGCTAAGTAGGATATTACCTGAACGTCAGCTATATCTCGAAAACTGGCTGGTGGTCATCTAGGAAAAATTCCCAAAAATACCAAGAACCGTCTCGGAATCAAAGCTTTGGTTTACCCAGAAACTAATTACAGTTGCATTAATATGTAACCTAAAGTTGACTAAAATCGCTGCGAATACTAATAGTATTTGTTGCAGTGCTTAGAGACAATACAATGCGTCGTCATCGCATTAACACATTAGTTCTTATATTGACAAATTTATCAAAGCGTATATTGTAAAGCCTTGCACTAACCGAGTTTGTCATGCAGAGTGCAGTTGCTCGTGCGTTGTTGTTCTCTCGCTTTGTGAGGTTCAGGAACCGAGCAACATCGGCCACATAGCGTAGTGGCTAACGTACGAATCTTACACCAAAACAATGCAGCTTGAATACACCGCTGCGGCAATAGTTTTTCCAAGCCTTTCGAACAAATTACTTTTTACACATTAGTTTAATAAGGAAAGGGATAAGAGAAATAATTCGTACAGTTTATTGTCTGTTTGTTAGGAAGGTAAGTTGTGTAGGAAAAATTCGTATAAAGCGTCTCACATTAATTTTAACCATAATCCAAATCTTTCGAAGTCTGTTAGACACTCCCCGTATTCATCGTTAGTTTATCAGCGACTTGGAAAAATACAACTGATTCCTGACATTGATATGACCTAATTATTTTTGATGTATACACATGGACGTTGTTATCGATAATCAATGATGTTTCTGCGAATATACATTATAGAACGGTTACCATGACATATATATACTATAAATAAATTTAATGTGAATAAAATTAATTTATTTGAAGTAATTATACAGCAGCGCATGGGTCCTGATTTGGTAACGATATGCGAGACGTGAACTACTTCTGACATTTGAGACCGTGAACTCTACATTCCCAATTATGCATTTTTCGTTTTGGCCAACATGATAAGCGTTTGGTGGGGTTATGACATACGCTAAAATGTATCTAATCGCAACTGCAGTCCTAAACATAAACAAGTTTAACAAAATAGACATTGATTTTTGCTCGGTACCGCTCACTGTCAATAAAACAGTCTTAGTAACATGCGCATACCCTGCCGAGTCGAACACAGATGACCAAAACGCGGCATTATACAATATAATTAGCAATATAATATCTCATAATTTCCATCATGTAGTTCTTGCGGGCGATTTCAACTTTCGCGACATTTATTTGAAACGATTTTTGAGGCCCGCGCAGTGTGACTTGTTCATGGATGCAATATTAGCAGCTGGTCTCGAGCAACATATGACTGAATCCACCAGGCATCAAAATCTATTAGATTTAGTCTTCAGCAGCGACGAAGACCTCGCAACCAATGTTATTATTCATCCACGATTGGGTAGAAGCGACAATTTCTGCGTTCGGTTTACCGTAAATTGCAGTTACAACTATATTCAATGCAACACTAAAGCGACCCAGGGTTACAATAGATGCATCTGGACTGATATTTCTAACTCCATTTCAAACGGTGTATCTGCGGCATATAACGAAAGCACAACCGAGGCCAAATTGGTTCTAATCCGGGATGTAATTAGTTCAGCGGTATCAAGATTTGTCCCTCGACAAAACAGGTGGGGCAAAGGTCAACCCAACTCTGTTTGGGCTGACACAGCAGCATATCAATCCCTGCAACCTCGATCTACTGCCCACTGGCGATACCAAAGAAATCCAACCATAACAAATCTGACTCGTTGTCAAGCAGCTTCTGACCTTGAACAAGCCAAAACATGTCAAGCCAGAAAGCGTATTGAAAAAAGTTAGCGGAAAATATTAAGTCTGATAACAAATCGTTTTGGGCTTACGTCGGATTTAAGTGACATACGAAAATCAGACCACTTCAGTTATCAGATGACTCTCAGATTACGGATGATCGACACATCGCTGCCGAATTGCGTAATTATTTTAAGTCTGTTTACCATCATGGAGTGTCACCGACACTCCCTCCTTGCCCCTAAAAACGAATGCAATTTTATCTACGATACATTTTGCGGACAAATTTGTCAAAAATGTATTAATGGCTGCAAAGAAAGCCGCCAATCCAGGACCTGATGATATGCACAATAGTCTACTGCGTCAATGTCCTGATGAATTGACGCCCACGTTAGTTGATCATTAACATGTTCAACTGGCTCGATGTGGATGATTTGAAGCACGATTTTAATGGTTTCGAGGAATGGTGTGTGGATTGGGAAATTAAGTTCAATGCAACAAGTAACAAGTGCTCTTGTCTGCGTTTTGGACGCAATAATTTAAACATGTCATATGTAATAAATAACTCTAGTGTACCGTCCAACCAATATGAAAAAAGACCTTTGAGTTTGTATTTCATGTAACCTGAAACCATGTAGGCATTGTACAGAAATAGTCCAATCTTGCGAAAAAATAATAAGAGCGATGCGGCGTAAATTTGACTATTTATCGGCATCAGTAGTAATGCCAATTTACATGTCATTAATAAGACCTCGTCTCGAGTATGCTTCGTGCTGTTGGTGTCCCCACTACAAACGCGACTGTGAGCTAATTGAAGGTTTATAACGGCAAATAACACGTATAATGTTTGGGTTATCATCTATGACGTACGAAGTACGTCTACGAACTCTCGTTTTACTTAATATTCCAAAACAAAACTGTCTCCGATATAGCTTTGTCTTCTGCTCTGTGAGCGTATGGAACTTTTTGCCAGGCGGAACGGTTATGGCCCTGACTCTCCAGTCAAACGAAAACTCTATGTCTGCGAGTGTTACCTGAATACTGACACATGCGCTGCTGCTGCCGGTGTGCCACTTTTCTGGTCTGACAGTCTATCCCGCAAATCAATCGTCAATAGCCGACAAGGATCGGCTATGCCACCGTCAAGCTAACATTGATCACACCCAAGCGCTATCCAATCTCAGTCTTACTGGATCGTGGCACCGTTAGGTGCGTTAGGTGCGCTAAATAGAAATGGACGTCGATTTGGAGACAGCTAGAATTTAGCCAAACACATGACCGGCAAGATCAAGTCAAATTCGTGACTAGCAATAAAGTCATTAAACAATAGTCTGGTATGGGCTACGTCGATTCGTGACTTCGCTGCACATAATTTTGACACGATTGATAGAGAACCATCGATAGTGAAATTAAACCAATTTTGAGAATCGCATAAACCGAAGATAGGGAAATTTCCAAAATTATTTAACAGCGTTTCCATTCTACCACGCTTTTGTCACCCACGGCTATTTACATGCTGATAAAATGTAGTTTTAGGAAATGCTTAATTTTTATGGCTCGATAAAGTTTTTTAAATGCTATTTTCATTTTGCAACTTAACACCTATCATAAGCTACCACCAATCAATATTAAAGGGGTTGTGTTATTTATGTAGCGGATGCTTTACAAATCTTACGAGTATATAGATATACTAAGCACTTAAGTTGGCGAATTCTTAACTACTGTAAAGATTCTACATTCATTATAACTGAAAAAAGGAAAAATAGTTGAAAAAAAGGGAAACAAAAAGAAAAACCACTTAACCCAAAATCAGAATTTTCATAGTTACCTATGTAATATCTTGTCATTATATAAACAGCCACAAGATTACACTAAACTAGTGGAAATTCGTTTGGACCGTCGGTGTCGCAAACTTGAGTTTGGACATAGCCAAAACTAGTAAAAGCAATAACTAGTTGGCTAAATCTTTGCGGTAAAATAGAATAATTGGCTATTTTTTTCTATAAAACTGCGTATTTGGTTTAAAAATTGCGTATTTTTCTACAAATTTAATATGCTAAAGGCTCAACGGTAGCGGGGAATGTGTATATACTTGCTTCATGGACGAGATAACTGGTTTCCCAGCAATTTAATTGTTTGGCCGCTGGAGTCGAGTCGGATTGTATTGGCATACCAACTAAGATTTTGATAACATACTAAACACAAAAACTAGTAATCGTAAGGCGTAGACTTGTCGCTCCTTCGCGTTCCTGTATACATAGTTACATCCAATGAGCACGTGGGATTGAACATCCAACAAGCCTTAGAATGTATAATATATACACATTTATGTACGCCAGCTACGTTTAAGTTGGCCCACATTAATACTGAAGTTCTTGTAGTTCGCTCTGCGGGAGCTAACAACGGAACAAGTGTGACTATGGTATGCTTAGTGACTATTTCAAGATCTCAAAATTGGTGTTCCTGAGCTCAGTTCATAATCCTAGAAAAATAATAATACATCAGCAATATATTAAGAGCTACGTAATTGGTATTTTTAATTCCTGCAATAAACACAAAAATTTTTTTGTCTGAAATTTGAAATCTATACGAAAAACACAATATTTGTTTTTCCAAAAATCAAAAGGAGGAAAATAAAATATATAAACCATATATCTGAAAAAAAACTTATTTTAAGCTTTATTTATTTATATTGTAGGTTTTGACCGCTTTCGTCTTGAATGCATACAATCGATCGCATCGTACTCAGGACCTCGAAAAGCTATAGATCCAGTCTAGCCCTCTACAACGTTACATAATACTGATTAAAAACGAATAATTCAACAAATTTTGGTTGCCAAATTTGAGTAATTTTACCATTATGCAGCGTTATATAGAGCAATAGTATACTTGATGTAATAAAACAATAAAACCAACTGGAAAATAATCTTGTAAGCCCTTAGTTCATCAAAAACAAAGAAGATGGGTTAAAGAGAATATCTCAGTGAAAATATTAAAAAATTTCCCTTTTGGGGGGATGTTTTATTCTTTAGCTTCATAGTTCAAATAAGACTGCTGTGTGAAAGAAGTGTCATATAGCAAATTTGCCGCTACTGAAGATGGACTGTTTCCCTTTTTCGATAGTAAAGTATAGAATGAAATGTTGCTGAAGCCGATGGATCTAGCAAAATTTCATTTTTTGCGTGTTTGGAAAAGAAGCTGCGGTCGGATTCTTTTGCGTTGCAATAAAAGGCGCTTAGCGAACATATTTCCCATCTGACAAGGATCACTAGTTATTATACATTTTATATAGTGACATTCTTTATGGGGCAGACGTTGAGGAAACTATCAATAACATTTCATATCATTGTAGCTAGTTCTAACAGACATATGTAGCTATAGTTTTAAGTGCAAATCATTAAATTATTAAGTATATCTATACTTTATTGCTAAAATCAATGTATGATATATTAATATTAAACCATAATATACAATCCGAACACAGCAATCCGATATTGCTTGTAATTTTAACAAACACCAATTTTTGTTTCCCATTGTATAGAATTTTGATATAATTATTAATCGACCCTAGAGAGATTAAGAGATAATACCTTGTAACACATTATAAGGTTAATGCACTAATTACGAAACAAAGCACTATACATTTATGAATATTCAAATAACACTTGGTGAAAATTCAACAACTCTATATATATTTCTTTCAGGTTGTTTGTTAAACCTGCTGTCGGAGCACTTGAACCTGTCCAAACCGGATCATCAGCCCTATACTACCCAGGAATTTTACGGAGGTTTATACTGCTCTGAGAGCCGCGCCTAGGCAAGCATTAACAGGTATTATAATATTTAACATATATATTATATAAATATAAAATAAATAATTGCCATTATACAATCAAGGTATATGGGAAACTGACGTTTTGACATTAGGTATTGTTACGAAAAATTAATAATTTTCGATATTCATCTGATATAACATGTTCAAATTTTATGCCGACAAATATGTTTTCTTACAAAATCGCGAAGAAAAGTTGTCCTTTTTCAGGGAAAAATTTGCCAAAAATTTAAAAGCTACCTTAAATAATGCTAGCTTCTTGAGTAAAATTACTTATATACCTAATATGTTAAAACCTGTTTTAGAACAAAGTGCGACGGTGAAGAAAAGCTGTGGGAGTGGATGAGGACGGAGTACGATCTTCGAACCGTTATATTGGTATCTGAATGTAGGTTACAATTGGTTTATATATACATTTATGTTTCATCTACTTAACAGATTTCTGGGTAGAACCTGCTTGGCGTCCCCCGATATATTTCTATATACATATATATATATGGTTGGCAAACTTTGAACATTTGTCGGGGGTCGACCTGTCTGCGAAGTGATACTTCCCTCGACACTTGATACTGACGGAGGGAAATAAAATTTGTCCCACAAAAATTAAAGTTACTGTCTTGATTGCACCTGCAAAATTACTGCGTGCGTGGAATTTGTTGAAACCCACTAATTTTCAAATTACTGGGTAATTTAACTGTGTATTTAAGATAAATACTCAGAAAATTATTTGATGCATCTAACTTTGTTAACTTTAAATAGCATGAAAAGTTCATGGTGTACATTATAGATCGACTATAAATATTGAGAATTACATTTAGTTAATATCTCATACAATCAATTTTCTTTAAACCTTACGTTCCAAAAAATAACAACTGCCAAATTGCTTGCATAGCATTATTATCAGTTACGATCGGCGAAGCTTAATTTTGTTCTTTTTTAAAAAACAACATTTTATGGTTCATTTTAGATATAATAATCCTATAGATTCATCGTCATGTAAAATATACCCTCACAAGACTGTTGCCAAATTTCGAATTAAATCAGCTTTGGTGATCTCAGAAAAGCATTCGCTGCCCTACAATTTGCTGATTTAAAAACCAGACATTGACATCACCGAAACAAATAAATGCGAAAATGTGGGCTAATGTAACAAATTACAGTTGATATCAACATCTATTTTGCAAATCAACGCTGTGAGCTTAAAGGGAGAATTTATATGACAATTTATGTGACTACGATTACTTTTTAATATAAAGATATAATAAAGGCTTACACCTAACCGAAACGTAAATCTTTATACTACAACTGTGTTCAAAAATACACTTCGTACTGAGCGGGACAATAGTAGCACTGACTGTATTAGATTAATGTTTATAATAATTAGAAGATACGCGGATTTCACGCGGTAATATCTATACTGATTTATTATACATTGGAAAAGGCCTCTTCTTAGCTTTTTATATCCTGGATGGGTTGTGGTATTATCGCGACTCATAATGGCTCGATAAAGTTTTTTAAATGCTATTTTCATTTTGCAACTTAACACCTATCATAAGCTACCACCAATCAATATTAAAGGGGTTGTGTTATTTATGTAGCGGATGCTTTACCAATCTTACGAGTATATAGATATACTAAGCACTTAAGTTGGCGAATTCTTAACTACTGTAAAGATTCTACATTCATTATAACTGAAAAAAGGAAAAATAGTTGAAAAAAAGGGAAACAAAAAGAAAAACCACTTAACCCAAAATCAGAATTTTCATAGTTACCTATGTAATATCTTGTCCGTTATAAACAGCCACAAGATTACACTAAACGAGTTGAAATTCGTTTGGACCGTCGGTGTCGCAAACTTGAGCTTGGACATAGCCAAAAGTAGTAATAGCAATAACTAGTTGGCTAAATCTTTGCGGTAAAATAGAATAATTGGCTATTTTTTTTCTATAAAACTGCGTATTTGGTTTAAAAATTGCGTATTTTTCTACAAATTTAATATGCTAAAGGCTCAACGGTAGCGGGGAATGTGTATATACTTGCTTCATGGACGAGATAACTGGTTTCCCAGCAATTTAATTGTTTGGCCGCTGGAGTCGAGTCGGATTGTATTGGCATACCACCTAAGATTTTGATAACATACTAAACACAAAAACTAGTAATCGTAAGGCGTAGACTTGTCGCTCCTTCGCGTTCCTGTATACATAGTTACATCCAATGAGCACGTGGGATTGAACCTAACAAGCCTTTAGAATGTATAATATATACACATTTATGTACGCCAGCTACGTTTAAGTTGGCCCACATTAATACTGAAGTTCTTGTAGTTCGCTCTGCGGGAGCTAACAACGGAACAAGTGTGACTATGGTATAATGACTATTTCAAGATCTGGGAATTGGTGTTCCTGAGCTAGTTTGAGGTAATACCTCGAAAAATAATAATACATCAGCAATATATTAAGAGCTACGTAATTGGTATTTTTAATTCCTGCAATAAACACAAAAATTTTTTTGTCTGAAATTTGAAATCTATACGAAAAACACAATATTTGTTTTTCCAAAAACCAAAAGGAGGAAAAATAAAATATATAAACCATATATCTGAAAAAAACTTATTTTAAGCTTTATTTATTTATATTGTAGGTTCATGACTCGATAGAGACATTATGAGTCGCGATAATACCACAACCATCCAGGATATAAAAAGCTAAGAAGCCTTTTCAATGTATAATAAATGAGTATAGATATTACCGCGCTACCGCGTATCCTCTAATTATTATAAACATTAATCTAATACAGTCAGTGCTACTATTGTCCCGCTCAGTACGAAGTGTATTTTTGAACACAGTTGTAGTATAAAGATTTACGTTTCGGTTAGGTGTAAGCCTTTATTATATCTTTATATTAAAAAGTAATCGTAGTCACATAAATTGTCATATAAATTCTCCCTTTAAGCTCACAGCGTTGATTTGCAAAATAGATGTTGACATCAACTGTAATTTGTTACAATAGCCCACATTTTCGCATTTATTTGTTTCGGTGATGCCAATGTCTGGTTTTTAAATCAGCAAATTGTAGGGCAGCGAATGCTTTTCTGAGATCACCAAAGCTGATTTAATTCGAAATTTGGCAACA